>JAHRHZ010000017.1:47020671-47047952 GCA_024137785.1 Ginglymostoma cirratum
CACCTTTACTGGCTCCATCCCCGCCTCTTCGACTTGTCTGCCTCCTCTCCACCTATCCTCTCCTCTATCCATCCTCTATCCGCCTCCTCCTCTCTCCCTATTTATTTCAGAACCCTCTTCCCCTCCCCCATTTCTGATGAAGGGTTTAGGCCCGAAACGTCAAGTTTTCCTGCTCCTATGATGCTGCTTGACCTGCTGTGTTCATCCAGCCCCATGCTTGTTATCTCGGATTCTCCAGCATCTGCAGTACCTTTTATCTCTTAAATGATGCTGTTGTGCCCGCCTCTACCACCTCCGCTGGTAACGTGTTCCAGGCACCCACCACCCTCTGCGTAAAGAACTTTCCACGCATATCTCCCTTAAACTTTTCCCCTCTCACCTTGAAATCATGACCCCTAGTAATTGAGTCCTCCACTCTGGGAAAAATCTTCTTGCCATCCACCCTGTCTGTACCTCTCATGATTTTGTAGACCTCAATCAGGTCCCCCCTCAACCTCGGTCTTTCTAATGTAAATAATCCTAATCTACTCAACCTCTCTTCATAGCTAGCACCTTCCATACCAGGCAACATGCTGGTGAACCTCCTCTGCACCCATTCCAAAGCATTCACATCCTTTTGGTAATGCGGCAACCAGAACTGCACACAGTATTCCAAATGTGGTCGAACCAAAGTCCTATACAACTGTAACATGACCTGCCAACTCTTGTACTCAATACCCCGTCTGATGAATGAAAGAATGCCGTATGCCTTCTTGACCACTCTATCGACCTGCGTTGCCACCTTCAGAGTACAATGGACCCGAACACCCAGATCTCTAGTCTCTTAAACTAGAAGCTAAGCTCCTGTTCTGGGGACGTCCGTTCAATTTGCACCCTGCCTTAGAGGTGAAATTTGAATTCAATAAAGAATCTGGAATTAAGGGTCTAATGTTGACTATGAAACTATTGTCAATTGTTGGGAAAAAAGTCCTATCTGGCTCACTAATGTCCTATCAGGAAAGAAATCTGCCATCCTTTCTTATACATAGCAAGAACTGCCAATGCTGGAGTCAGAGGTAACACAGTGTGAATCTGGAGGAGCACAGCAGATCAGGCAGCATCAGAGGAGCAGAAAAGTTGACGTTTTGGGTCTTCATTTCTGAAGAAGTGTCCCGACCCAAAACATCAATTCTCTTGCTTCTCAGATGCTGCCTGACCTGCTGTATTCATCCAGCAGGTGTTATCTCTGCCATCCTTACCTGGTCTGCCCTATATGTGACTCCAGACCCACAGCAATGTGGTTGACTTTCAACTGTCCTCTGGGCAATTAGGAACGGGCAACAAATGTTGGGCCTGGCCAGTGACACAAAAATCCTATGAGTGAATGAAAAGAACTATTGAGCTTCTTGTCTCACCATTCAAAACTTGCTTGCAGAAATTTTTCCCAATGGTTTTGCCTCAAGAATTGCATCACTGCTGATTATGCCATATTTAGCCAAACTGACTCACCAATGCCCATGTCTTTGAGGGGCTGGCAGATTCGACCTTACAGCTGGTGATGAACTATCACCAACGCTGGCTCAATGGAAATGTCCACAAAACTTGGTCAATGTGATAAAATTGTACCTGGTTCACCAGCGTCCTTTAGGCAGGGAAATCTCGCGGACCCTCACCTGATTTGCTTTTCGTGTAATTCAAGTTCCAGGACTGTGCAAAAGACCATTAACTGCCCTCTGAAGAAAGAGTTGGGTGGACCAACTGATCAGTGAAGTGTGGGTGGTTAGCTGTTGAAGGTCAGCCTTGTCAGTGACACTAACATCTCGAGAACGACAGTCTCAAAATGTTTCAGCAGGCCACTTTTGGAATATCGTGTTCAGTGCTGGGGTCTCCCTGCTGTAGGAAAGATGTTGTGAAACTTGAAATGGTTCAGAAAAGATTTACAAGGATGTTGCTGGGGTTAGGGGGTTTGAGCTATAGGGAGAAGCTGAATAGGCTGGTGTTATTTTCCCTGGAGTGTCGGAGACTGAGGGTTGACCTTATAGAGGTTTATAAAATCATGAGGGGCATGGATAGGGTGAATAGCCAAGGGATGCTCAGAGGTTAGGTGTGGACTTGTTGAGCCAAAGGGCCTGTTTCCACACTCTATGATTCTATGATCGTTTCCCCAGGGCAGGGGAGTCCAAAACTAGTGGACATAGGTTTAAGGTGAGAGGTGGAAGATTTAAAAGGGACCTAAGGGGCAACATTTTCACACAGATGATGTGCGTGTATGGAATGAGCTGAGAGAGGAGGTGGCGGAGGCTGGTACATTTACAACATTTAAAAGGCATCTGGATGGGTATATGAATAGGAGGGGTTTAGAGGGATATACTACCAAATGCTGGCAAATGGGGCTAGATTAATTGACGATATCTGGTTATCATGGACAATTTGGGCCAAAGGGTCTGTTTCTAAGCTGTATATCTGTATGACTCTATGAGATAAATCTTACTTGATCAGACTAGAAGCTGTAATTTCTGTTCAGTAACCAATGGGCCAAAAGCATGGGATGTTCTGAGATGGATGGGCACAAATTGCCATCCATGCTGGAAGACAGTAAGTCCTACTGCTTGATTTGGTAACCTTTTCCAACACTGCGCTAACCCCACATCTACAGACCTTGAGTAGGGACAACTACTCAACTTGCTTTGAATCAAACAGAAGTCAGTTGGAATGGTTGATTTAAACAAAAAAAGAGTCCACTTGAAAAGCATCTCCCATGGTCTCAGGATATTTCAATGGGCTTTGCAGTTCATCAGCCATCTGCAAATAATTTGTGGCAATGATATCACTTGCAGTTATTGCTTTCCTTGATTTCTATGTCTGTGGTTAGTACCAGCTTAATGTACTGCTCACTCATTTATCCACCACACATCACCATGGCCAGCATTTTTATTGCATGATAGTGAATGCCAATAATTAAATTCAAGATTATTTTTGTGCAAAAGATTCTGACTTGGCATCAAAAAGCTGTCAAAAATCTCTTTCATTGTGACACAGCAACACACAGGGCAGATGATTATTGTGTTGTCAAATGAGTAATTCAGGGACATAAGTTGATAGTTGGGGACGTGGACACAAATATTCCAGCCTCTGGCTAGATAAAGAGTGGAGATAGCCAAGTATACTTGGGTCAGGACCCTGCAGAGGTCAGAGTGCAAGAACTCGATAGGAATGTTCCAGAGGTTTGAATTCTGATGGTTAATTCCCTAGGACCCTCTGAAATAGTCTCAGCATTGAGTTAAAGTTGGATACTTTGCTGGGTAGTGAACCAGGAAGTGTGAGTCAGAAAAGGATTTAGTGTAACACCTGGGTAACGCGTACGACTGACTCCTAATCACTTACACTGACTACACTGGCCACTGTGCACCCCTAGTCCAGACTGCCTTAAAATACCTCTTCGACATGCCAATTTCCCCCGTTAACATCCATCTCTCCCTCACCTGACCCAAGTCACCTCACCAACTAACCTCAACCCAACCTGGACCCCTGTCCGATCCTGACCAGCTACTGATCCAGCTGCGTAGCACAACGTTAGCAAGTACAATTAGGTCTTTTCTCCAATGCTCATGTCCCAGAAGAAATTTTTGTAATATATTGCATTGAATCAACAGTAATTTACAGATTATATATTAGCAATAAGGAATAATGAGTTCTGTCCCCTGTCATCACTTCTCCTCTACCCTATGACTTCTCTTCGGTCATAAGGAAACTATTAGGTCTCAGCTACCATTTGTATTAGTTGCATTAGGTGCTATCTCTGCATTTTTTTTAATCAAAAAGTCGAAGTTGTAGATTTCATTGAAATTCTCTTTAGAATAGACTTTCCTACAGTGTGGAAACAGGCCCTTCGACCCAACAAGTCCACACTGACCCTCAGACCATCCCACCCTGACCCATGCCCTATAACCCACCTAATGTACACATCCCTGAACACTATGGGGCAATTTAGCACAGCCAATCCACCTAACCTGCACATCTTTGAACTGTGGGAGGAAACCTGAGCACCTGGAAGAAACCCACACAGTCATGGGGAGAATGTACAAACTCCACACAGAGAGCTGCCCAAGGGTGGAATTGAACCTGGGCCCCTGGCACTGTGAGGCAGCAGTGCTAACCACTGATCCTCAGTCTTTTCACCAACCTAACATATTTAATTACTCTTTCACAAACAAGCGCAGAAGTTGCTGGAAAAACTCAGCGTGTCTGGCAGCATCTGCAGAGAGAAAGCAGAGTTAAATTCCGATTTCTCTCTACAAATGCTGCCACAGCCGCTGAGCTTTTGTCAGCAATTTCTGTTTTGGTTTGTGATTTCCAGCATCTGCAGTCCTTTCAGCTTTTATTTGGATTTTAATAATTCTTTCCTTTTGCTGACCTGAGTTCTCCTGTACCAGCGCTTTTCACATTTTGCGAGTCACTGTGACGCATCTTGAGCAAAGGCATTATGTTTTCCTATTCTTTTGATGCCTTATGGTTTTCCAATCTCTAACTTGACTTTGCACATCTTCACAAAAGGAAGCCACTTCCTGTGTCCTGCAAAGAACAAGGTGACAGCCACCAATCATCAATACTGTCTCACTGTATATTCATACTGGAGGGGGTTAGTGAGCTCATTGGGCCTGATATATAACATTTGCTTCAACACAGCAACAAAATAAAATCACCCCGCACTGAAAGCAGAAGGCAAACCCTCACGGACAAAAGGAAACACAGCCAGGACAACAGAACAGGAGAAAGCATTGGCAGAGAGTGAGTCAGTTTTGCTGTTACGCTGCAATTTTCATTGAAAAACACCATTTTTGGGATGTGAGTGGGTATTGTCACCATTTATTTGTTGAAGGGCCACTGGAATTGAAACTTTAACTCTTTTTGCCTCTCCACAGATGTCAGCAGACCTGCAATTATGTTCGTGTTCCAGATTATCAGCGTCCGTAGTTCTTTGTTTAATTCATTTCTCATCCCTAATTGCCCTGGAGATGGAGATGGTGAGGGGCTTCATGAACGACTCCAGTCCAGGAGTTCTAGGTGGCCAGACAGTGATTCCAATCTCCTTTAGGCAGAAATGTAGGGGAGGATGGGCAGTCCAATGGTGATTGAAGATTTGAATGTGAATCCCACCATTTAAATTTAAGTAATAAACCTGGAACAAAATGTTTGCCTCTTTGATAGCAACCATTCAAGATGATAATACTGGTATGCTGTTTACACTCTTATTTAGTTCCTGGATTTATTTAATAACCTATACAGTCATAGAAATCCACTTTGAGGATGATGCAGATCAGTTCCTGATGATTGTACGCCAATAGAAGGGCCCTACACCATTTCCCAAGTACCAATATTCATCAATTGTCAATGTCCAAAGCCCAGCAAAACCTGGGTGTCACTACGTGCCAGTCTGTGAGCCTGTGTAAGGTGAAAGCATATCAAGTTTATTATCCACTTACTTAACCTATCAATATCTCTCTGTAAATAGTACGTGTCCCCTTTGCAACTCGCCTTTCCAGTTATTTTTGTCTTTTCTACAAATTTGGCTACAGTACATTCACTTCATTCCTTTAAGTCATGAACATGTATTGCAAATAACATTGATTCCTGTAGAACCCCACTGGCCGCAAGTAACCAAACTTACAAAGAACCTCTTATCCCACTAGCTGGCCATCGGCCAATTCTCTATTTACACCAATATACTGCCTTCAACACCCTGGGCTCTTATGACTTAACCTTTTGTATCTTGCCAAATGCCTTCTGGAAGCCCAAACACACACATCTACAGGTTATCTGCATCCACTCTGGTTGAGGCTTCGTCAAAAAAAACTCGAATGAATTTCATAGAGTCCCTAAAGTGTAGAAACAGACCCTTCAGCCCAACAAGTCTACACCAACCCTCAGAGTATCCCACCCAGACCCATCCCCTTAATGGTCAATTCAGCTAGACTGCACACCTTTGAACTGTGTGAAGAAACCAGAGCACCCAGAGGAAACCCACGCAGACAAGGGGAGAATGTGCAAACTCCACACAGACGGTTGCCCGAGGGTGGAATTGAATCCAGGTTCCTGGTGCTGTGAAGCAGCAGATCTAAACTCTGAGCCACCGTGCTGTCATGCTTTTCAGACATGCTTTCCATTCATGAAGCTGGTTGAATAGATTATGATTTTCCAAATGTCCTGCTGTTACATCCTTGACAATTGATTCCAACATTTTTTCCAACAATAGGTGATGGGCTAATTGGCCTATAGTTAGCTGCTTATTCCCTCCCTCCCTTTTCGAATAAGGGTGTCACATTGGCAGTTTTCCAATCCACCGGTACTTCTCGAGAATCAAAGATGCTTGGAAAACTGTCACCAATGCATTTACTATCTCTGTAGCTATTTAAGGACATAGAACCATACAGCATGGAAACAAGTTGTACAGCTGGATGAACACAGCCGGCCAAGCAGCATCAGGGGAGCAGGAAAGCTGACGTTTCGGGCCTGGACCCTTCTTCAGAAATGGAAACAGCATGGAAACAGCTCAACACGTTCATGCTAACCAAGTTTCCTAAACTAAATTAGCTCCACTTGCCCGCGTTTGGCCCATATCCCCTTTAAATTGTTCCTATTCATGTCCCCTGTGTGATTTGTATGTGGGAATGAATTGCAAGAGGAAGTGGCAAATGCTGGTACTGCGTTTAGGATCCTAAGATGCCAGACATGAAGGCCAGGGAACTTATCAGACTTAGCCCCATTAGTTTGTCTGATGCTACTTTTCTAGTGATGGCGATGATACTTAATTTCTCGCCCCCTTCCCACAGTCTTCCTTATTATTAATAAGTTCTTCAAAGTATCTTTCACCATAAAGAGTGATGCAAAATATCTGATTAATTTCTCTGTCATTTCCTTGTTCCCCAAAATCATCTCCCCAGATTCATTTTCTGGACCTTTGTCCACTTTGACCTCTCTTTTCAGTTTTATAAATTTCAAGGTCCTAGTGTCAGTTCTTATATTCCTCATTCCTTTGCCCTCATAGTTCATTTTCTCTCTCTTTATTAACTTTTCAGACCTCCTTTGCTGGATTCATCCTTTTGGGCTATCACTGACCTTTGTCTCCTTATAAGGGGTTTGTTTCAATTTTATACTCTCCTTAACTTCCTTGATTGTCCATAGTTAGTGTATGACCCTCGTAGAATCTTTCCTTCTTACCAAGTATCTTTTTCTGTTGAGAGTCATGAATTATCTCCTTAAATATCTGCCACTGCTTGCTTACTGTGTTTCCTGCTAACCCATCTCTTCAGCCCAAACTCTCTGCCCATTTCATTGTAATTCCCTTTATTTCAGCAAAACACAGTTGTTTCTAACCCAAACAAAAAAACCCAAAGAACTGCAGGTGCTAGAAATCAGAGGCAAAACAGAAACCACAGGAGAAACTCAGCAGGTCTGACAGCATTTATGGAGATAAAGCAGAGTTAATGTTTCTGGCCCAGTGATCCTTCTTCAAAACTGATCATAGCTATGAAAACTTTGGTATATATGCTTAAAACAGTGAGATGAGAGGAAGGGGAGGAGTAAACAATAGGTGGAGTTAGAGTCCAGAGAGACAGAAACAATAGTTGGACAAGTAAAGGAGTGGGTAAAGGTGAGCCTGGGAAAATGAATAGTTGCTAATAGGGACTGTTTGGAGCTGACAATGGGCTGTGTATGATGACAAGGCCTGGTGTGAGCACTGGGGTAAGGACATGGGAAAAGGTGCTCCAGCCCTAAAATTATTGATATTGAGTCCTGAAACATGCAGGATTCCTAAGCGGAAAATGAGATACTGTTCTTACAGCTTGTGCTGAGCTTCACTGAAGCACTGCAACAAGCCCGAGACAGAGATGTTGTCAACTCAAACTGAATATTAAATTCTGTCATGTTATGATCACTACTTCCTAGAAGATCTTTCACTCAGAGGTTGTTTACTAAATCTTCCTCATTACCCATTACCAGATGCAGGATTGACTGCTGGGATGAATCAGACTGGACTCTCTCACAATACTTTAAGAAGGTAACCTGAACACTAATTTTTTTTCTTATTTCAAAGGTAAATGTGATGTGCCATGTTCCAGATGCAATGCAACTGGTCAAACTACTCAACGCTAAATAAAACACAATTTATTTAAAGACTATAGTTAAAATACAAGCAAAAAAAGGAGGAATTTAGGACAACTTAGTTATTGGAACCATAACTGAATAATAGATACAGTACCAATTGCTAATTAACTGTTTCAGTATAGTGACATCCCATAAACAACTCTTTGACAAAAAGGCAAATTCAGACACAGAGATTTACATACAGTTCTCTAATCCAGGAGGAAAAAACATCAAGAGAAAGTTCAGAGAGAGTAGCAGCTTCACTGAAGCCTTTTTTGTTCTTCTCCAAATAATTAATGGGATGTGGGTGCTGCTGGCTAGGCTGCATTTATTGCCCATCCCTAATTGCCCAGAGGGCAGTTAAGAGTCAATCACATTGCTGTGGGCCTGGAGCCATACGTAGGCCAGACCAGATAATGATGGCAGTTTCCTTCCCTAAAGGACATGAATGAACCAAATGGGTTTTTCCCAACAATTGACAATGGATTCATGGTTGTCATTAGATGCTTAATTCCAGATTTTTATTGAATTTAAATTCCACCCTCTGCTGTGGTGGCATTTGACCCCGGGTTGCCAGAACATTATCTGGGTCTCTGGATTAACAGTCCAGCGATAATACCACTAGGCCATCGCCTCCCCCAAAATCTTCCAACTCTTTTGAGATCCCAAAGGCTTCTTATGTGAGAGCTGGCCACACCCATTCAGGCTGTTTACGCAAGTTCTCTTCAGTAGCCAGTTCATAACCTTTTCCTTATAACCTCTCTTCAAGATAAACCAGGATAGAATATCCTTTTAACGTGAAAGCATTGTCACTCCTGCTCCCTGGTTGACTCCATGGCGTACTGTTCTAAGAAACTATCCCTCACACACTCTATTTGAATTTGTTGTCATAGCTACCCTTTCAAACCTGATTGACTCAATCAACAGGCAGATTAAAGTTACCCATAACTTTCGCTCTATTCTTTTTACATGCTCATGTCATTTGTTGATTGATGCCCTCTCCTACAGTGTGACCACTGTTTGGGGGTCTGTACAATACTCCTATCAATGCCTTCTTTCTTTCCTTGCTGATATTTACCTCCACCCACATGGACTCTATATCATCTGAGCCTACATCATCTCTCACGATTGTCCTCATTTCCCATCTTGTTAACAGTGCGACCCCAGCACTGTTACCTTCCCTCCTGTCTTTTTGAAAGTTTGGATATCCCTGAATGTTAGATGCGCGGTTCTGATTTCCTTGGAACCGTGTCACAGTAATGGCTACAAGACTATATCTGTTTGCCTTGATTGCACAGTCAGTCCCTCTACCTTGTTCTAAATGTTTTGTGTATTAAACCACAAAGACTTTTGGTTTAGGCCCGAAACGTCAAGTTTTCCTGCTCCTATGATGCTGCTTGACCTGCTGTGTTCATCCAGCCCCATGCTTGTTATCTAAGACTTTAGGCTTGCCTTTTTGCCACCTTTAATCATCTTAATTTTCTTTGTAATGGGGACCTATATACTTCTAGCACTTCATCACCCAGTCTACCATCATTGCGTTTTACCGTTCTTTCTTTATATGAACGCCCTTGCTTCTCTTTCCCTTGTCACTCTGCTTACGTTCCCACTCCCTTGCTGGTCTGGTTTAATCCTGCCCTGTGACTGAAAGAACACTCTTCTTTATTTACGTTTTTCTTTTGGTGCATTGATTGCAAAATACAGTGTTTTTCAAAATATGTTGTGATGTATGGCTAATGTATTTTAATTGTTGCCATCGGGCTTTCACTCCATAACAAAAAAGGGAATAATTCCACACTCAGCTAATCAGCAGATCAGAGCCTTGTGTATATAATCAGGATTGTTTTGATGCACAGACCTGTTGTGTGGTAGTACACAGATGTTGTACATTCCCTAATGGATCAATCGTAGGCAGTGGGTAAACATGTTTGTGTTAGATTATTTAAATATTAGCGCTGCCTGCATGAGTGCTGTGTCACAGTATTTCCGAGATATTCTCACCTTTTGGTGTGATTCGATTTGGTTTAGATTTATATTTATTGTCTCATGTATATAAAAATGCAATGAAAAGTGTTTTTTTTGTGCATTATATGCTAAGTGTCTCCATCTCTGGAGCCACCCTGAAGCACTGAATATATTGCAAGTCTTTACTGCAGGAAAATTCATCTTTCTCTCTTCTTCTTGTTCCCCTCCGCTGCTCCTCCAGTCGCTGCATGACTGTCCAGTGCCTCTGTAACAGGCTCTGGGGTCTCTGTTATGGGCTTCGGGGTCTTTGTCATGGGCCCTGGGGTGTCGATTATGGCCTCCATCGCTGCCACTCCTGCGACCGCCGTGTCTGAGCTGGAGCCACCTGCCTGGGGTTGTGCGGGTTCTGTACCTCCTGTTCCAAACCTGACACTTCCCCCAGGTGCTGCAGCTGGTCATCAGGGTGCTCCATCATCCCTTTTGCCGACGCATCTGCTGCTTCAGGCGCTCAGGCCTAGCTGCAGATCAGGAGCCTAGGCTCAGCCTGTGAACCTGGCCATGGGAGTCGGCCTGGGACGTGAAACCATGTCCACCTCATACTGGCGTTGCTGCTGGTGTTGCCGCTCCCAGAGGCCTCCTCCTTGATCCTACTCTTGGCCCTAGCCTCCATTACTCCCCAGGGCCGTGCTGTCATCTTGCTGATTGAGGAAACATTTGAGGTGATTCTACCTTGAGCGATCAGAAACTGTGGTAACACTTGTACATTCACCTCAACTGAGTACCGTTTGGTCCCCTTGTATGAGGAGGGAGGGTATTACATTGCAGGCAGTTCAGATAAGGTACATTAGAGTAGTTCCAGAGATGAAAGGCTTGTCTTAGCAGGAGAGTTTGAGCAGCTTAAGCCTATACTTGCTAGAGTTTTGAAGAATGAGAGTAGATCTAATTGACAAAAATAAGATGCTAAATGGGATTGACAAAGTAGATGTGGACTGGATGTTTCCCCTTGTGGGGCAATCTAGAACAAGGGGTCATAGTGTTAGACCAGGGGATTTAAAACAGAGGTGAGAAGGAATTAGTTCTCTCAAAGGGTTATGAATCTGTGGAGTTCACTCCCCTAGAGTGCAGCAGATGCTGAGACATGGAATAAATTTGAAAAGGAGATGGGCAGATTTTTAGTATGGATTGAAGCATTATGGAGAGCAGGCAGGAAAGTGGGTTGAGGCTGAGATGAGATCAGTCATGATCATGTCAAATGTAGGAGCGAGCTCAATGGGCTGAATGGCCTGTTCCTGCCTCCAGTTCTTGTGCTCTTAGGTTCTCATTTGCCGCATGGGAAACACACAGGCACAGATGGGTCTTGCAACACCTCCCCAAAATCATTATCACTACTTTCATTCCTCATTTTCAATCTTATTTTTCATCTTAGATTTGGGTATAATCATTTGGCCGTTAATCCATGATAACATTTTAGTTGTAAAATAATTAAGGTGTTCTCCAATAATGAACTTGAGCTGAAATCATTAACACTTCAAAATGTCTGCTTCAATCCAGCTGATTTATGACTGTCCCTCGTCAAATTCCCTGGTCTTTAACATCTGTGAAGGCAATTTGGAATGGCTAAATATTCTAGAGACTGCCCACCCGGGCTGGAGCATCTTCTGGAGGTATAAAAGCACTTGACTAATTGCTTATTTTAACTTTTGTCAATGGGATATGGGGTTGGGGGTGGGGGGGTGGGGATCAATATTGGACTAGTCATCAGCTGTGCACCACATCGCCAATACCATTTTGCCTTCAATGAAATAACGCATTAGTTAGAGATCACATCAAGCAGCCTAACAATGACCATCCTATCTCAGCCCTGTTGAAGCTTTTTGAAGATAACTCCTTTACACTCCAAAGATCTCTTCCTAGGTCAGAGGAGATGTATGTTTGATAACACTTTGGCCAACCAGAGATGGTCATGAATGCCATCATCAAACACTTTGAGATATTGCCTCATTCTGCCTTGGCATAGTCATTTGCCTCTAAGCAGAAGTGAAGGAATCAGCTCTCTGATCACGCATTTCCCATTATAACCGGCCCTCACAAAGACCGTAGAGTTCAAATTTCTAGGACCACATTAAAAATTAATGGAATGAAAATCAAGGGCTGTGGTCCTGCAGTTCCTCAATTGGAAACCCCTGTATACTTTGTCTCCTTGACAGGAGAATATGCTTCAGGGACAGAGTCAGTCAGCAGAGAAGGGAAGCCAAAAGGATCAGGTTATGATTGTTGACAAGTCTTTTTTTTTTCCTTTATTCATTCACGGGATGAGGGCATTGCTGGCTAGGCAGCATTTATTGTCCATCCCTAATTGCCCAGAGGGCAGTTAAGAGACAACCACATTGCTGTGGATCTGGGGTCACAAGTAGACCAGACCAGGTAAGGATGGTAGTTTCCTTCCCTGAAGGACATTAGTGAACCAGATGGGTTTTTACAGCAGTCAGTACTGGATTCATGGTCATCATTAGTTTCTTAATCCCAGATATTTTTATTGAATTCAAATTCCACTATCTGCCATGGTGGAATTTGAACCCGGGTCCCCAGAACATTATCTGGGTCTCTGGATTAACAGTCCAGCGATAATATCACGAGGCCATCACCTCCCCTGTCTAGTCAACGCACATGCCTGTTACAGAGTCTAGTTATGCATTGGAGTTTGTTTTATCATAACTGGAAGCATGTTGTTCCCATTTCAATCATCGGTGGGGTTAATTTTAGAGCATTAGCAGGAATTTCATGAAATCACACTCAAAATGATCTGTCATCAACACGAAAGGAAGACCAAGAAAGAAATACAAGAAGAGCGATGTATACGTTTTTTTTTTTTGTCTGTGCATGTTAACAGATAAAGGATGACATGGAGTATCTATCCTCAGCCTTCACATCCGCGTCCTATATGTGAGGCTCTGGCATCTTTTTATTAGTCCATGGGATATGAGCATCACTGGCAAGGCCAGCATTTATTATCTATCCCTAATTATCCTTGAGAAAACAGTGGTGTGCCATCATGTTGAATGGCTGCAGTTAGGGCACAAGTTCCAAAATTCTGACCCATTGACAGTTTAGGAATGATAATGTAGTTCCAAGAAGGAATGGTGTGTGGCTTCAAGTGTTATCCCGTAATCCTTCTCACCTTGTTCTTCCAGGCTGTGGGTGTTGTGGGTTTGGAAGATATAGTCAACAGAATTGGCGTGTCGCTGTAGTGCATCATGGAGATGGTGCACATTACACTGGGGGCTGCTGGTGAAGGGAGGGATGGTCTAGTGGTAGTAACTGGGCTGCTTTGGCCTTGAGAGCATCACTGGATAAAATTGCCTTATGGTGTGCTGAAGGAAATAAGGTTGGGTACAAAGTACTTTTGACCAAAGCATTTCGTGAGAGATACAGTACATGGAAGATCATCAAAATGCACATAACGACAAATTCTGCAAAATTACTTTGTATAGCAACTTCCCATAAAAGTAACCCAATGTATAACAGCAACACTCACATTTGGGCAAGGTGTAGAAGATGAATTAAACTCTGTTGTTTCTCAGGTGGACCGCCTTCTGATTCATCAGCAATTGGAGATATTGGAAGGTAAGTCAGTGTGGGGGCAGAAGGACTGATGTGAAGACATCAACTCTAATTCCAGTTTGAACTGTGTTTATGGCGTTAAACTTTTGCTTTCACTCTACAGCTTGTGCACACAAGTGTTTTCATTGAATGTTTGGCCATCCTGTTTACCGTTAGGATCTTCCTCCTACCTGAGAGCTTTGGCCAGCATTGACTCCCTAGTCAACAGCAACAAAAAGGCTTGTAGCTCATTCATCCTATTGTTGTTTATCAAATGTTACTGGCACACAACACCTAGAAAAGTTCCCAAACAACAGCAGTCTCTGATCTCTGCTGTGTGAAGTGCAGTAACCTGTTTTGAGGATGCGAGAAGGCTTTCTCACACCAGCCTTAAATGTACGTAATTGATAGTGACTTTTCTTTTCCTCCTCTCATGCAATTTTGGCAAATCCAGAATTTGAATTTGGTGCAGGATTAGGCCATTCAGCCCTTTGAGCCTATTCTGCCATTCAATATAATCCTGGCTGATTGTCCCACTCAGTTGCCTGCTCCTGCTTTCTCCCCCTACCTTGAGACCCCTTTAGCCCTAAGAACTGTATCTAACTACTCCTTGAAAACATTCAATGCTTTGGCCTCAACTGCTTTCTGCGGCAGAGAATTCCACAGACTTCCCACTCTCTGGGTGAAGAAATTTCTCCTCATCTCTGACCTAGATGGCTGACCTCTTTTCCTTAAACTGTGACCTCTGGTTCTGGTTTGTCGCATCACTGGGAACATCCTTCCTGCTTTTACCCAGTCTAGTCCTGTTAGAGTTTTAAAGATTTCCACAAGATCCCCTCTCATTTTCTAAACTCCAGTGGATACAGACTGAACCAGATTCTTTAACTGCCCTTGAACTGAATGGCTTGTTATGCAGCTTTAAAGGGCAGTTGAGACTCAGTCCTACTGCGAAGGATTTGGAGGCAAAGGAAGGCCAGACCAGGTAAGGATGGCAGATTTCCTTCCATGAAGGATATGAGTGAACCAGATGGATTTTTATGTCAATCAACATGATGGTAGTATAAGGTCGGGGTGGAGGTTAGATAGACCTTAGGTTTAGAGTAAAAGTTCGGCACAAAATCATGGGCCGAAGGGCCTGTACTGTGCTGTACTGTTCTATGTTCTATGTTTAACAGTGGTTTCATGGCCATCCTGAGACTAGCCTTCAAATTCTAAATAATATAAATTGAGTTTAAATTTCACCAGTGACCATGGTGGGATTTGGCCCTATGTCCATAGAATGCTGCCTTGGGTCTTTAGATAGTCTGTCCAGTGATGTTGCCATTACTCTACAGTCACCCCAAAGCTAACCCAAAGCTTAAACAAGGCAGTCAGTTTCTCCACAATTTTAATTGAGTCACCAATACTATAGAAAATGACACTTCCACATAAAAGTTGAAATTCTGGTCCCTCTGTGACTGTGTGCAAGACCTCTGATACTCTAAAGTGTCATTGTTTAAGCAAACATTCTTCATTTTAATCACCGCATCTCACAGCGTTTATATCCCAGTAAAGGTTAAAAGCATATAAAGGGGCAGCCAGATTGACATACCTGCGATATGTTCACATGTCAAGCTTTCCACTCACCAATTCTGGAGTGTCACTGTTAGCCTGTTGCAACTTGCATTGTTCGAGTTTGTTGAGAAATTGGTTGCCTGGGAAATATGGTTTTCTGGAACAATGGAAACGATGCATTAACTAGAGGAGGAACCCCTAGATGCTGTTTGTCTTAAAAGGAGAAAGCTGTGCCCGGGGCCTTGAGTTCATGGAAAGACGATAAAGACTCAGACAGGTCTAGATGTAGACAGAAAAGTTGTTAATGTTCCTGTTATAAGATGGGGAATGAAATTAGGCAAGGTTCCTACATCCATAACAAGATGTCAAGGGGGACTGAGTTTGAGCTTAACTGTTTTGTCCATCAAAGGATCACCTCACATTATTCGATATTCCAATGGGTACAGGCTCATTCTACTCAGCCTCTCTTCATAAGACAATCTCTCAATACCTGGTGTCAGCCTACAGATCCTTTTCTGGACTGCCTCCAATGTTAGTATAGACAGTATTGGAACATATAAGGTTCTGAGAGGACTTAACCACATAGATGCTGAAAGGCTGCATCTGCTTGTGGGAGAGTCTAGTAACTGAGGGCATGACCTCAGAAAAAACAGTCAAACATTTAAGACAGATGAGGAGGAATTTCTTCTCTCGAGGGTAGTGAATTTGTGGGATCCACAGAGAGGTTGAAGCTGGGTTAAGTATATTCAAGGCTGAAATGGACAGATTTTTAATCAGTAACAGAATCAAGGGTTACAGGGAAAAGATAAGAAAGTATGGTTGAGGATGAGCAGATCAGCCATGATATCATTGTATGGCAGTGCCAACTTGATGGGCCAAACGGCTGCTCTAATGCCTTATGGTCTTATGGTCTTATGGCCTTATGGCCTTATGGCCTTATGGTCTTATGGCCTTATGGCCTTATGGTTTGCTTAGGCCCAGATATTGAAAGTGACTGAAAGTACAATATGCTAGTGATGTTAGAATCAACCAAGAAGATGAGGTAACAAGAAGATGAGGTTACCTTCGGGTAACGAGAGAAAACTGGGAAACAGATCTTTAAGAATTTGCATCAGAGATAAAAAGGTACTGCAGATGCTGGAGAACCCGAGATAACAAGCATGGGGCTGGAGGAACACAGCAGGTCAAGCAGCATCATAGGAGCAGGAAAACTCGACGTTTCGGGCCTAAACCCTTCATCAGAAAATGACTATCATGACTATCATCAAAAGATGACTATCAGCTTCTTTCACAGCTCTGTGAAAGGGTAAGTGTGAGGTTAGGGTGCCAGTTGGGAAGAGTGCCAGGCAGGTAGGGTGCCAGGTAGGAAGGGTGCCAAATGGGAAGCGTGTAAAGTGAGTAGTGTTCAAGGTGAGTAGGGTTTCAGGTGGTAAGAGTGCCAGGTGGGAAGGGTGCTGGGTGGGAATGATGTCAGGTGAGTAGGGTGTCTGGTGACAAGGATGCCAGGAGGGAAGTATATCAGGTGGGAAGGATGGCAGGTAGGAAGCGTTCCAGTTGAGTAGGATTCTAGGTGAGTAGGGTGCAAGGTGGATAAGGTGTCAAGTGGCAAGGGTGCAAGATGGGTAGGGTGTCATTTTCTGATGAAGGGTTTAGGCCCGAAACGTCGAGTTTTCCTGCTCCTATGATGCTGCTTGACCTGCTGTGTTCATCCAGCCCCACGCTTGTTATTTTAAGAATTTGCACTTTTGTTTTTGTCTTTTGAGCATCCTTTACTGTAACTTGCTCCTGAATGATCCAAGTAACCATATCCATCAACGACCCCCTCCACCATTCCCACCTCACAGCTTCCATTAAAATAAATAGGGCATTAATTTGTTGGCTTTCCTAGACATCCCTTATGAATGTGACCTCAAAGTGTCTCGACTCCGGGATCATGTCAAATAAACCCATCATCACCCAATCTTCAAGTGCCATATTCTCTTGATAGCACACTGCTGTTGGCAGCTGTTATATGTTCCTGTGTTTTCAGTCATGTTTGGACATGAGACCGAAAACAAATATGAAGTTAAGAACAAAATTGGCCAACAGATCTACTTTGCCATTGAAAAGTCTAACTTTTGCTGTAAAATAATCTGCGGGTCAACGCGAGCTTTCGAAATTCATCTCATGGACAATATGGGGACGGAGGTCATCTGCATGAAACGGACCTTGCGATGTCAGAGTTGTTGGTGCCCATGCTGTTTGCAGAAGGTGAGTGGTTGATTAAAAAGACACTGATGGTTCGTCTATTTTCTTACGTGTTTGTCTACACATGTTAATCCACACATTGAAGTCTGCCTGTTCTTGGTTGATGAAAGTGTTATTGATGTGTTTGTTTCTCTCTCCCTCTCTCTATCACCCCATTTTGCATCCCCATGCTCTTTTCTAGTCATTGTGATTGCTTTGGAGTCTGGTGTTTCAAGTCCCACTCCTGAGATGAGAACAAGATCTGGGCTGATAGCTCAATACAACACAATAACAGTGTGGTATTGTTGGAGGTGCTGGCTTTGATAACCAAGAACCTGTAAACTTTCAGAGCTGACTGTACATGACCTCCTGGTCCTATTTCAAAGGAAGCTCTTCTGGTGTCACGGCAACTATTTGTAATCAACCAACAGCACTTTACAATAACCTGATGATATTGCTATGATTTTATTTCTGATTGTGAGACCTTGCTAATTGGCTGCTGCATTCCATCAGTTACCAATTCAAAGAGTTAATATAAATGTACAGAAGCTATCAGCAATTTAACATGGCTAATCCATCTAACCTGCACTTCTTTGGACTCTCTCTTTCTGGGCTGAAGGTGACTGAAGAGAGAGCAACCACTTTTAGCAATTTGCTCATTTTCAACGATATGGGAGTATGAACTTGCATTCTCCAATCTTCAGTGACTTATTCTTCCTCCAGTTTTTGGGACAGGCATTTTGTCATGACATCACCAAAGGCGGCAACACAGAAAAAAGGCCATTCGGACCTTCAAGTTTGTACTGGTCAATAATAAGTCTCTAACTGTTCTACTTAGCGTTAACGATTATTGGCTGCTCATCTGTACATTTATATTAACTCTTTGAATTTAAGGACAAGATAAACATCTGGTTGATGGAAAACCCATCTTTGCATAGCTGGTGGGACCTTGAAATTTCTTGATCAGAAATGCAATGACTATGACACCAATTGGTAACCATTAGAACTTGTTCCTTGAGACAATTGGCCTGATTTTCGAAAGAATAGCAATCATCATCAGGTTGACACTCCACACAAATTTGTTGTTAAGAAAGATCTGCACTTTTCTGGCAGAAGGTTCTGATCATGGATTCTTCAAAAATGTGGACCATGCCTTCAATATAGCTCTGCCTTGATAGTGCTGAATAGTCAGGGGAAGGCAATCCACTTCCCTATTCTGACAGCAGTATTTGACCTATTCAGAGATTCAAATGACTATCAGCTTCTTCCACAGCTCTGTGAAAGGGTAAGTGTGAGGTTAGGGTGCCAGTTGGGAAGAGTGCCAGGCAGGTAGGGTGCCAGGTAGGAAGGGTGCCAAATGGGAAGCATGTAAGGTGAGTAGTGTTCAAGGTGAGTAGGTTTTCAGGTGGTAAGAGTGCCAGGTGGGAAGGGTGCTGGGTGGGAATGATGTCAGGTGAGTAGGGTGTCTGGTGACAAGGATGCCAGGAGGGAAGTGTATCAGGTGGGAAGGGTGGCAGGTAGGAAGCGTTCCAGTTGAGTAGGATTCTAGGTGAGTAGGGTGCAAGGTGGATAAGGTGTCAAGTGGCAAGGGTGCAAGATGGGTAGGGTGTCAATTGGCAGGGGTGTCAGGTGGGTAGGGTGTCAGGTGGGTAGGGTGTCAAAGTGGGAGGGGTACCAGATGAGAATGGTGCTGGGGGAAGGGCGCCAAGTGTGTAAGGTGCCAAATAGGTAATGTGCCAGGCCATGAATTGTCCCATTGAAGTGATTGAGTGCTTAGGGTGGTTTGGTGTGTGTTGGGGGTGACCAGGTCTGTTGAGGAAAGAGGGAGTGTTGCGTCTAGAAGTGAGACGTGGTGTCAAATCACAGGCGGAGAGGCTGTGTAAGGTCCTTGAGCAAGGGGTTTTCGAAGGTCCCAAGGGGAGGGGGAATGTCAGGTCCTTGCAGGACAGAGAATGCTGGGTCAGGCTCTAGTAGTTGTCTGGGGAAGGGAAGGAAGTGCTCTGACAGAATGTGTGTGTGAGTGTGTGTGTGTGAGTGAGTTTTACAGCTCCCCATTAAATAAACTTAGTTTCTGTGTGTCTAACATTTCCTGAGAGACTGCCATGAAACTCACAAGGAATTCCCAGTGGAATCTTCAATTTCCTGTCAATTCCCTCTAAGTTGGCTGTGCATGGGAATCTCCAACATACAACTCCCATCAACGTTACGGAAAAGACTCCCTGGTCATCCAAAATTTACAGGTGTTATTTAATTTTTTCATTTAAAATACAAACAATTTGTCCGTTCTTTCTACGTATGAATAACATACATAGAGTGGTGAATTGTGAAGGTTATTTGACTGAGGTTGGGATTGGGAAAATGCAGTAAGAATTGCACATTAAGCTCACATTGACTGATCATCATTTGTTAATTTCAACACTTGAGAAAGTAAGTTTTATTCACTTATGTTCCGGTCAACAGAACAGTTATATTTTTTAATGGCGATATATGGCTGTCTGATTGTAATGGAGGTATCAGTGAGGCAGTTTTGAACTGAAAACGACTTTAATCGCCTTTGTAATGTTAGATGGGATTGTAATATTCCATACTTTGCATCATTTTGTTTTCCTTTCTTTGCTCTGATCTCTTTCATTCAGTTAGAAGTGCAAGCCCCACCAGGTGAACCAATTGGCTACGTGGTCCAGAAATGGCACCCATGCTTACCCAAGTTTGTCATTCAGGATAAAAACAAAGTTGCTATGTTGAAGGTCCATGGCCCGTGCTGTCTTTCCAGCTGCAGTCATCCAATTAAGTTCAAGGTAAGCTCTTCAATGAGATGTCAGAAGTGAGTATTTACATTAGTCCAGCTATTACAGAGAGGTATAGATGAGGTGAATAGCAGGTGCCTTTTCCCTGGGGTGAGGGATTTCAAGACTAGGGGACATATTTTAACAATGAGGAAGAAAAGATTTTTAAAAAGTCATGAGGGGCAACTTTTTTGCACAGAGAACGATTCATGGGTGGAATGAACTTCCAAAGGAAGTGGTGGATGCGAGTACAGTTACATTTAAAAGACATTTGCATAAACACATGAATTGGAAAGATTTGGAGCAATATGGGCCAAGCGCAGGCAGATGGGACCACTTTAGTTTGGGATTATGTTCAGAATGGTCAAGTTGGACCAAAGGGTCTGTTTCCGTGCTGTATGGATCTGTGATTCTATAATAAGATGAAGAAATGGAATTCTCTGCCATAGACTGGGCAAAGTATTGAATATTTTCAAGAAGGAGTTAGATATAACTCCTAGGACTACAGGTATCAAAGGGCATGGGAGAGAAAGAATAAACAGGAGACCGATTTGCATGATCAGTCATGATCTGTTTGAATAACAGAGCAGGCACGAAGGGCTGAATGGCCTACTCCTGCCCCAATTTCTGTGTTTTTGTGAAAGATTCCCAGCAGCATAATTCTCTTAATGGATGCATTGCCTAAATTAGTCTTCATTGCTCCAGATGATAGCCTCCTCTTGTTGGATGCCAGCAAAGATCCAAATGTATTTCATGATTAGGTGTTGGCTGCCCATTGAACATCGAAGATAGATCGCAAATTTTACATTTATTCCACAAATTTTGGTGAACAATAAGTCAGTTTCACAAACACTGAGCAGTAGAGAACACTGCCATTTTTATAGTGTCATTCATGGATTCAGCAGGATCTCCTGAAACAGTTTTAGAATGCAGTCAACGTCATAGAGTAGGGGTATGCAGCAATTATTACTGTGTAGCAAGGTCCCATAAAGAGAAATTAAATAAATGATCAGATAATAATGACTAGCACTTACTTAAATCCTGCCACAACTTCCCACTAGTTTCAAACTACCCAGTATCAGCTAGGCAATTAGAGTTAAAATGAGCTTATATAGAATCTATCACACATCCTTTACCTCTAATACAAAGATATTATTAAGGCTCAGGTTCCTGACAACAATCTGGCAGTATTACTGAATCTGTGCGCTCCAGAACTAGCTTGGCCCCCATCTAAGCTGTTCCAGTTCAGCTACAGCACTGGCATCCACCTAATGATGTGGAAAATTTTCTAGGTATGTCCTGTCCACAAAAAACAAACAATGTCAACCCAGTTGATTACAGCCTCCTCTGACAACTCTCAATCATGAGCCAAGTGATGGAAGGGATTGCCGACTGTGTTATCAAACAGCACTTGCGAAGTAAATAACCTGCTCACTGATACTCAGTTGGGTTCACAACTTCTGATCTCATTGCAGACCAGCCAAATATGGACAAAAGAGCAGAACTCCAGAGTTCAGGTGGGAATGACTGTCCTTGTCCTCAAGGCAACATTTGATCGAGGATAGGACATCTCAGTAGGAGTTCCTCAGGGCAGTGTGCTAGGCCAAATAATCATTAACTGCTTCCTCAATGACCTGCCCTCAGTCATAAGGCCATAAGTGGGCAATAATTGCACAATGTTCAGCGACCCCTCAGAGGCTGTGCATATGCAGCAAAACCTGGGTAATATTCAGGCTTGGGCTGATAAGTATTAAGTAATATTCATGCCACATAAGTGCCAGGCAGTGGCCATTCCCAAAAGGAGGTCACCTAACACTGCCCCTTTAAATACAATAGTGTTCCCATCACTCCAACTATCAATATCCTCAGGTTTATCATTAAGCAGAAACTGAACAGGAAGCGCTGTATAAGTGAGATAACAAGGTGTGGAGCTCGATGAACACAGCAGGCCAAGCAGCATCAGAGGAGCAGGAAGGCTGACGTTTCGGGCCTAGACCCTTCTTCAGAAATGGGGGAGGAGAAGAGGGTTCTGAAATAAACAGGGAGACAGGGGGAGGCGGATAGAAGATAAATAGAGGAGAGGATAGGTGGAGAGGAGACAGACAGGTCAAAGAGGCAGGGATGGAGCCAGTAAAGGTGAGTGTAGGTGGGAAGTTAGGGAGGAGATAGGTCAGTCCAGGGAGGACAGACGGGACAAGGGGCCGGTAGGAAAGGGGGGTGGGGCTTGAGGTCGGAGGAGGGGATAGGTAGGAGGACGGACAGGTTAGGGAGGTAGGGACAAGCTGGGCTGGTTTTGGGGTGCGGTAGGGGGAGGGGAGATTTTGAAGCTTGTGAAGTCCACATTGATACCATTAGGCTGCAGGGTTCCCAAGCCCAATATGAGCTGCTGTTCCTGCAACCTTCGGGTGGCCTCGTTGTGGCACTGCAGGAGGCCCAGGATGGGCATGTAGTCTAAGGAATGGGAGGGGGAGTTGAAAAGGTTTGTGACTGGGAGGTGCAGTTGTTTAGTGCGAACCGAGCGTAGGTGTTCTACAAAGTGGTCCCCAAGCCTCCGCTTGGTTTTCCCAATGTAGAGGAGGCCACAGCGGGAACAGCAGACACAGTATACCACGTTAGCAGATTCTAGGTAGCTGTGGGTGTCGGTGGGCTTGAAATGGATATCGGTTTCCAGGTGGTTGCCCGAGATGGAAACAGAGAGGTCCAGGAAGGAGAGAGAGGTATCAGAGGTGGTCCAGGTGAACTTAAGGTTGGGGTGGAAGGTGTTGGTGAAGTGGATGAACTGTTCGAGCTCCTTGTGGGAGCACGAGGCCGCGCCGATACAGTCATCCGCTTAGCTGAACTCGTCCTCACCTTAACAATTTTTCTTTCAATTCCTCCCACTTCCTACAGACAAAGGGGGTGGCCATGGAAACCCGCATGGGCCCATGCTATGCCTGCCTCTTTGTAGGTTACGTGGAACAATCTCTTTTCCCTAGCTACACTGGCCCTAAACCCCACCTCTTCCTCCATTACATTGATGACTGTATCGGCGCGGCTTCGTGCTCCCACAAGGAGCTCGAACACTTCATGCACTTCACCAACACCTTCCACCCCAACCTTAAGTTCACCTGGACCACCTTTGATACCTCTCTCTCCTTCCTGGACCTCTCTGTTTCCATCTCTGGCAACCACCTGGAAACCGATATCCATTTCAAGCCCACCGACTCCCGCAGCTACCTAGAATACACCTCCTCCCACCCACCTTCCTGCAAAAATGCCATCCCCTATTCCCAATTCCTTCGCCTCCGCCGCATCTGCTCCCAGGATGAGGCATTCCACTCCCAAACATCTCAGATGTCCTCGTTTTTCAAGGACCACAACATCGCCCACCTCAGTGGTTGAGAACGCCCTCGACCGTGTCTCCCACATTTCCTGCAACTCATCCCTCACGCCCCGTCCCCACAATAACAACCAAAACAGAATCCCTCTCGTCCTCACGTACCACCCCACCAACCTCCAGATCCAACGCATCATCCTCCAGCACTTCCGCCATCTGCAATCCAACCCCACCACCAAAGACATTTTTCCCTCCCCACCCTTATCTGCTTTCTGGAGGGACCACTCTCTCCATGACTCCCTTGTCTGCTCCACACTCCCCTTCAGCCCCAAAACACCCGGCACTTTTCCCTTCAACTGCAGGAAGTGCTACACCTGCCCCACGCCTCCGCCCCTCACCCCCATCCCAGGCCACAAGAAGACTTTCCACATCAAACAGAGATAACAGGAACTGCGGATGCTGGAGAATCCGAGATAACAAGGTGTGTAGCTGGATGAACTGTTCATCCAGCTCCACACCTTATTTCCACATCAAACAGATGTTCACCTGCACATCTGCTAACGTGGTATACTGCATCCGCTGTTCCCATTGTGGCCTCCTCTACATCGGGGAAACCAAGCGGAGACTTGGGGGCCGCTTTGCAGAACACCTACGCTCGGTTCGCACTAAACAACTGCACCTCCCAGTCACAAACCATTTCAACTCCCCCTCCCATTCCTTAGACAACATGTCCATCCTGGGCCTCTTGCAGTGCCACAACGATGCCACCCGAAGGTTGCAGGAACAGCACCTCATATTTCGCTTGGGAACCCTGCAGCCCAATGGTATCAATGTGGACTTCACAAGCTTCAAAATCTCCCCTCCCCCACCGCATCCCAAAACCAGCTCAGTTTGTCCCCGCCTCCCTAACCTGTCCGTCCTCCCACCTATCACCTCCTCCCACCTCAAGCCCCACCCCCATCTCCTACCTATTATCCTCATCCTGCCCCCTTGACCTGTCTGTCTCTTCTCCACCTATCTTCTCCTTTATCCATCTTCTATCCGCCTCTCCCCCTCCCTGTTTATTTCAGAACCCCCTTCCCGTCCACCATTTCTGAAGAAGGGTCTAGGCCCGAAACGTCAGTTTTCCTGCTCCTCTGATGCTGCTTGCCCTGCTGTGTTCATCCAGCTCTACACCTTGTTATCTCAGATTCTCCAGCATCTGCAGTTCCTACTATTTCAGCGCCGTAAAAATTCTGTGGCTGCAAAAGCAGGTCAGGGGCTCAGAATACTGCAGCAAGCAACTCATCTCCTGTCTCCCAAAAGATGTCTACCATCCAGTCTGCGATGGAATAGTCCATTTTCTCCTGCATGAGTGCAGTTCCAACAACACTCAAGAAACTTGAAACCATCCAGAACAAAGCAGCTTGTTTAAATTGGGCAACCCGTTGATCATAATGAACATTCGCTCTTTTCCTTACTGGTGCACAGATGTGGCAGTGTGTACCATCTGCCCCGAACAGCTCCAAAAGCTCCGGCAGCAAACCTGTGACCTCCAGCAACTAGAAAGTTGATTGCAACGGATGCATCAGAACACTATCACCTGCACGTTCTCTCTCTGGTGCCAGGTCCCAAACCAAATGGATCTATCAGAATTCATGATGACTTAACATGTCCGAGTATGGCAGTACAGTGAGAAATACATTGAATGACAAGAGTGTAGTTAAACTTGTAAACAGTTCAATCTTCATCAGGGTGAACAAAAACAATAAGTTATGGCAACTTCCAGTAGAGCAGTCGTACAGTCTACCAAATATAATCCCCTTGGCTGTAACATTGTTTCAATAGAACAGTTTGAAATGATCTAATTCAGAGGTAGAATATTACCTCCTTAACTTCTCTGAGACAGATGAACAGGGCATTAATCGACTGACTTTTAAGGGCCCGTACTACATGCAAGATGGATTCTTGTAACTGTCTAAAATTAATTTAACATTCACATTAGTTACACTTCATGAATACTTTGTGTGAAGCCTTTTCTGACATCCTGAAGACATGTATGTTTTATGAGCAACCCATACCACTGCACATCACATTGTATGAGCATCCTGTATTTCTGCTGACTCTAAGGTGGATTTGTTGCCGCTATTTCCTTTCAGTGTAGGGATCTACAGGGCTTGCTTAATCTAGTGTGGTGGCGGAAAATTACTGGGTAGGCTAATGAGAAGACACTCTTGCCTTAAACAAGATGAAGTTTATTGTACATTAGATGACTATGTACAAGTTACAGTGATACAAGACATTGTTACCCAGACTGAGGACAGCCCCTATGGTCGGCATTACTCTTCCAAGGTCCTAAGCTGGTCTCTCACCAAGTCCAGGGGACACAAGTGGAAGATGTTTAAAGTCCTTCTCAACATTAACCCTTTCAGACCCTTATGCATTTCTCATCCCAAGCCTTTTTTAATCCCTGTTTTGAATTTGCATATTTTTGTGTTTATAATTACTTCTACCACTATCTCAACTCTTCCTTGGTCTCTGACTCTGTGTGGAGTTTTCACGTTCTCCTCACGTTTGCTTAGGTTTCCTCTGGCTGCTCCAGTTTCCTCCCACAGTCCAAAGATGTGCAGGTTAGGGTGGATTGGCCACGTTAAATTGTCTGTAGTGTTCAGGGATGTGCAGGCTAGGAGAATTAGCCATGGGAATGTAGGGTTACAGGGGTCGGGTAGGGATGTGTGTGGGCCTGGGTGGGATCAGTTTGAACTCAATGGGCCAAATTACTTGCTTCCCCATTGTAGAGATTCAATGACTCTATGATTCTATGACTTCACAAATTCAGGCAATTTGAGGGGTATTATACCCACAACACACTCTCTTTGGACATGGTTGGGTCTCTGGGTGGAAGACTGTTAGCAATGTATCCCAAGAAGTGAACTGAATCCTTGGAGGATTGTTTTTGTCGTTGACAGCAAGATGTTTGGTTTGTAGACTGCTTATGCTGTCTGGCCATGTTTCTCGACTATTTCCCCATCTATCAATACATCATCCCTGAGGCATGGATGCCTTAAGGACTTTGTAGAACATTGGATGTAGTCTGGTGAAAAATCTCTAGGAGGGGGAGGAAATTTTGATGGCCTGTGTATTGAACCAAAACGTCTCAAATGGTGTGTAAATGTCATATGGCGTTGTATCAGGTTTTGACAAATGTCAAATGTCTAGAACCTGTGCAATAGAAAAGCAAGGAAGGACACCTTGCATAGATTATCGTAAATGTTATGACTGCATTACAATAGGCAATGTTACTGAATACAGGATATTGACAATGAAATTCCATCCCTTCTTAGTTATTATCGATAAAGCTCAATCAAACTATTCACAAGTACAGGCAATGTTTCTCATTTAGGAATTTTTGATACAAAAATCTGATCAAGTTGCAACAGTGGAAAATGGTCATGTAGCTGGATAATATCCTTTACAAGATCTTTTGGCCCTTTTTGAAAAGCTTTTTTGTTCACTGCTTGAACAAGACTCGTTATGATTGTCTGTTTTGTTCTGACAGTGTTCTTTTTGAAAGCGTGTCATTTTGTCAAAGAAAATGGTGACAAGTCTGAACAGATTCAGTGCCCAGAGATAGTAGGAACTGCAGATGCTGGAGAATCTGAGATAACAAGGTGTAGAGCTGGATGAACACAGCAGGCCAAGCAGCATCAGAGGAGCAGGAAAGCTGACGT
>JAHRHZ010000017.1:47048352-47072621 GCA_024137785.1 Ginglymostoma cirratum
GCCACTCTATGACTCAATGAGTCCTCGTTTATTTGTCCCTTATGTAAATGATTTGGATGAGAATAGAGAAGACGTGATTAGTAGGTTTGCAGACGACACCTAAATTGGTAGCATCGTAGACAGTGAAGAATGTTTTCTAAATACAAAAGGATCTTGATCAAATGGGCCAATGAGTTGAAAAATGGAAGATGGAGTTCAATTTGGACAAATTGCATTTTGCTACGACAAACAAGGGCAGGACGTATGCAATTAATGATAGGGCCTTGCGTAGCATTGTAGAACAGAGAGATTTGGGGATTTGCTTACATAATTCTTGAAAGTTTGCTTCACATACAGAGTGGTTAAAAGGGCTTTTAGCATGCTTACCTTCACTGCTCAGTCCTGTAAGTGTAGGAATTGGGAAGTCATGATAAGATTGTACAGGACATTGTTGAGGCTCTTCTGAAGCACTGTGTCCAGTTCTGTTTGCCATATTATGGGAAGCATATTTTCAAACTAGAGAGGGTTCAGAAGAAATTTAGCAGGATGTTGCCGAGTATGGAAGCCTTGCATCATAAAGATAGGCTGGAACATTTTTGACTGAAACGCAGGAGTTTGAGACGTGATCTAACAGAGATTTATGAAATCATGAGGGTTATAGATAGGATTAGTGGTAGGTGTCTTTTCCCTAGGATGGGGAGTTTCAAGACTAGGGGGCATATTTTTAAGGTGAGAGGAGAGAGATTTAAAAAAGACATGAGGGGCAAATGTTTTACACAGAGGGTGGTTCTCATCTGGAATGAGCTTCCTGAGGAAGTTATGAATGCAGGTGCACTTACAATGTTTAAAAAAGACTTAGATAAGTACATGAATGGGAAAGGTTTGGAGGGATATGGGCCAGGAGCAGGCAGGTGTGACTAGTTTAATTTGGGATTATGTTCAGCATAGACTGGCTGGTTAGAAGGATCTGTTTCTATGCTGTATAACCCTAAGACTCCATGACTATATCATATTCCCGGAATTCTCTCCTTAAGCGCATTGTGGGTCAACCCATAGCACATGGACTGCAGCAGCTCAGGAAGGCAGCTCACCACCACCTTCTCAAGGGGCAACTAGAGACGGGCAATAAATGCTGGCCCAGCCAGCGACGCCCACATCCCACAAATGAATTGGGAAAAAAGGGATGTTTTAGTATTGCAATTTATGAAAGCTCTTGTTTTGGTTAATTGAGCTGAACTCTCATCATTGTAGGCGTGGGATAACTTTCTCTCATCACTAGCATTTTGAGGTCAACAGAAATTTACTTGGACTTCTGAGGTAACCATGCCCAATAACCACTCAGGCAGTTTCATTACTAGGGATGTGAAGACCACACCGGGCAGCTCTTCACGTTATTTGTCAATTTGTTTCATTAAATCATGCAGAATCTTCCTCGCTGTACAGATAATATGGAGGTGCCAGTGTTGGACTGGAGAAGACAAAGTCAAAAATCATGCAACACCAGATTATAGTGCAACAGGTTTATTTAAAATCACAAGATTTCAGAGAATAGGAGCAGGAATATATCATTTGGCCCTTCAAGCCTACTCCACCATTCAATTTGATCATGGCTGATCACCCAACTCAGTTTCATGCTTTCTACTTTCTCCCCATATCCTTTGATCCTTTTAGCACATGTTGAGATCCTTCTTGAAAATGATAATGCTATATTTCAGTATTGAGCATCCCAATGCTGCTTGAAAGAACTCTTTACCGTTTGATCTTTAACTTCTTTGATCTTTAGGGAAAGTTAAGGGCAAGGCACATGTTCCTGCTAAAGAATCATGATTCTTGATATGAAGTACATAATTGTTTTATATGATCTGACAGCCTTTTTTGTTCATAACATATCTTTAATTTTAAAGCTGTATCTCCTGGATCATATGGTGGCACTGCTGTAAGGGTAGACACAATTTCTCCAAGCATGTACGTTATCTGACAATATTGTGACATTCGCCCTGTGTCAAGATTAGAATTTGTGAGAGATGCATTGACAAAAGCATCTTCCTGTCAAAGGCCATGTCTGGATCACTTTTTTGCTCTCAAAATATCTTCTGCTGTGCTGCCTCATTAACTTCTTTGTCTCTGTAGATGTTTACCTCTTGCTACTTTGTGACTGTGTCCTTTTTTCTGAAATTGGTCTACTCTTTAATAATTTAATACTCTTTAAGCATTTGTTTAGGCACTATTAATGTTTGTAAACTTTCCTTGCTGCACAGTGATGACTAACAATGCTTACAATGATTCCTAATATCTGGTGCCTCTAACTTACTGTGTTAGTTTCTCATGTGTTTATTCAGGGATTATATGCCATAAAAACTGAATAGGTTTTGCCTATGTCCTATGATCCTCCCCTCTTAGAATTAATCTGCATTGTGTCTTGACATCAGTTTCTCTCAACATTTGAATTATTTTCTCCAGAGTGAAATCTTCTTTTGACTGCAGTAAATCAAACCAAGACTTATCATTAGCAATTCCAAGAACAATTTTGTCTTTCATGATCTCTGACTTTAAATCACCATAATTACACATTTCCACTTATCTGCTGGGATCAACAATGGAATTATCTATGGATTTCCTGAATATTGAACTCTTCAGTCAAATATTGCTATTTCAAGAATTTTATTTACTTTTAGTTTAGAATAATTGTCAAAAATGTTCAAACTTTTTCAAAGATATACATTAATTTTACACCAGGCTGAGCTATAATGTCATCAGTTATACTCTAATTGTGTATAGAAACATTTAAGTTGTTCGGCATCTGATTTAGTAACTAACTTTGGAAGCTATCCTTTCTTTTAAGAGTTGTTTTCTCCAAGATGTCCAATCTATTCTATTTTGTATTTAGGAAATGTCTGAAATTAAAACTTCCTGGCAACATTTATTCCTGATACGATGTTGCGCTAATGTGATCACATATTTTCCTACTTTAAACACTATTTAAACACATAGAAATTCTGCTGCTGTGTAAGGAATGTTTCTACAAATTTCTACAGTCAAAATGGAGGATATTTGAATTCCACAAGAAAAATGAGTGCATCTCGCAAGTGTGAATAGAAGGGAAGTCTGGTTTTTTTCTACAGCTTCAATGAGAAAACATAAGAGCATATGAAATTGAATCTGAAGTGGATAATTCAGCCCCTCAAGTCTGCTGTGTTACCCAATAATTTCTTGGCTGATCCATTTGTGTTTGGAATCTTTAGTGCCCACATCTAACAAGTGTCTACTCAATTTAGTTTTAAAGTATTTAATTACCTGGCCTTCTGAGGTAGAGAGTTCCAAAGTTGTACAATGTCCTCAGACAGATTTCTCCAAGGCCCTGAATGACATGCTGTTGAGTGTTGAATTTGGGAAATTCCCATGAAAAGTTGAATGAGGCTTTTCCTGATGGCAAAAACAAGTCGCATTTTCCAACTACTTCAAAACAGGATTCTCTCTAGTGTGCAGCAGGAGACCTGTTACTGGGGATTGTTGGTCATCATTACCCTCATTATTACCTAATCTCAACTCATTACTATGCAGGTTCCCATTCTACAATGCGTCAGAGAGAAACTAGACAACGAGAATTCTAAACACGAAATGCACACATGGTGTCTCCAACTCTCTATTTACTCCACCTCGGATAGAAGGCACTAACATCTCGGAACACACTCCATGTTCATGGACTAAATAAGATTCAGATTGGACATCTTGGAGAAAACAATTCTTAAGAGAAAGAATAGCTTCCAAAGCAGCCACAAGTATTCCATATCCATGGACGTGTGACTGTCCCTCTGCATCATCATGGCTCAACCCTGATGTTCTTAAAAAAAGCACTCCTGTATTTTAAAGCTGTATTTTCAAGTTCACCAACATTTTTCATTGCAATACTTCTGCAAGGACATTTGGTTAACAGTATCATGCACCCAACTCATATGAGTAGGTCACTCAGCCCTTTGAGCCTACTCCACCATTGAATAAGAATGTGGCTGATCTGACTTCTGCCTCAATTCTATATTCATACATATCGCAGATAATCTCATAGATTGGACCAGGCTGTATCTCAGGGCTGCTCACTTCCCTCCTAGCACTCACTCACTTAACACCTACCTGGATGCTCACATCATCCCTGCCTTGCCTTGGTTTTTTTTGGCATTTTGCTCTCCCAGCCCAGAACTTGGTCACGGGCAGTCAGCCACTCGGGACGGTCAGGGGCAGTATCCACTCCTTGTAGAAGTTGAGGAGCTGAATGTCAGCAACCTAGATGCCCATGTTAGCTCTTTTTGCCCAATGATGGTCCACAGCTGTTGGTGCTGGTTCCAGTGAGAGAAAAATAGTTGGTGGTTGCAAGTGAGTGAATCAGCAACAAAGAGGGCATGCAGGGCTTGTGGCTTGGGCAAATTGGGAGTTGGGAGCGAGCAAGGGAAGATGTTGCACGCAATCATGAGAATAATAGAGTGTGAGCCTTAGTGAGAGGGAGAATTGGTGCAGCAGCAGTGATAGAGTGAGTGTGAGATGGCAGAGAGAAGATGGTAGCACTTAGCTTGGCAGAGCAGAGAGGATCACTGGCCTTTCTCTTACAATGGTAGGCATTCCACTAGCTGGCTAACACAGTACCGACCCGGATGATGACACTGGACCAGGTTGACCAGGGCCTGGTGTCGTGCCTTCCTCTTCAGGGTCTTTTTATTTTGTTTTATTCATTCATGAGATGAGAGCGTCACTGGCTAGGCAGCATTTGTTGTCCATCCCTAGTTGCCCATTGGGCATTGCTGTGGGTCAGAAGTCGCATGCAGGCCAGACCAGGTAAGGATGGCAGTTTCCTTCCCTGAAGGACATTAGTGAACCAGATGGGTTTTTCCGACAATTGACAATGGATTCATTGTCATCATGAGATTCTTAATTCCAGATAATTTATGGAATTCAAATTCCACCAACTGCCATTGCCGGATTTGAACCTGGGTCCCCAGAACATTATCTGGGTCTCTGGATTAACAATCCAGCGATAATGCCACTAGGCCATCATCTCCCCCATCTAGAGAAGAGTCCTTTTCTCCTCTGCACAACCCCATCCACCAGAATCTTCAGGTCCCTGCCCGCAAAGTGAGGCAGAAATTTCCTCTTCTCTGTCACCTCCAGGGCAAATGTCACAAACTGTGCAGGGCAGCGCTGGATTGATAGTACCTGCCAGGACGCACAGCAGTCTTTCGAAGATGACGGAAGTGCCCAGAGATCCCAGAGCCAGGCAGTGCCAAGTACTAATAGTGATGGTGAGTAGGAGAATTGAGGTAGTTTCAGATTAGAAGTGTAGTAGATGGTTAATCAGGCACGTTTGTGACAATGGTAGGGGAAAATTCTTTGTGGCTCATGGACAGTAACCTTTGACAAAAATAACATGTTGCCAAAATATGGCAAAATTCAGCCCCTCATCTCAATCCTAAAATGATTAGTCCTTAGTTTTAAGACCAAATCCCACCCCCAAAACCCCACTCTGGTTCCAGACTGACCCAGAAGAAGAAACATCCTTTCCAAGTCCACCTTAGTAAGACCAATCTTGATCTTATACACTTCAATTGAGTCACGCCTCAATCTTCTAAACTCCATTAAAAGCAAGGGCAGCTTGTTCAATCTTTCCTCATAAGACAACCCACTCATTCTAAGAATCAATCTAGTAAGAATCAATCCTCTGAACGACTCGCAATTTGTTTACATCCTTCCTCATAAAAAGGGTCCAAGACTGCATAGCATTTGAGACATAGTCTCACCAATGCCCTTAAAACTGAAACATACCACCTTTACTTTTATATTCAATTCCTCTCTTAATAAAAGCTAACATCCCATTTGCCTTGTTGATTCTGTGTTGTACCTGCATACAAATACCTTGTTACTCTTAAACCAAAACACTTAAATCCCTCTGCTTCTCAGCCTTCCACAGTTGTTCACCATTTAAGTAATACTTGAATTTGTCATTCGTCCTGCTAAAGTGAACAACTTTACATTTACCCACATTACACTTCATCTGTCAGATTTCTGCCCACTCACTCAATCTCACTACATCTATCTGCAATATCCTGATGTCTTATTCACAGTGTACTTTCCTACCTACCTTGGTGTGATCTGAGATTTCAACTACTACGCCTTCGGTCCACTCATTTAAGTCATTGATGTAAATTGTAAAAGGCTCAGGCCCCATTAGAGATATCCGTGTTACTCCACATGTCACATCCTGTCCATCAGAAAAAGATCCATTTCTACATGCTGTCTGTTTTCTGCCTCCCGGCCAATCTTCTATCTATGCTAATATGTTGCCACACCCCATCCCCCAAAATGAGCTTTCTGATGAAGGGTCTAGGCCCAAAACAGCAAGCTTTCCTGCTCCTCTGATGCTGCTTGGCCTGCTGTGTTCATCCAGCTCCATACCTTTTTATCTCGGATTCTCCAGCATCTGCAGTACCTATCATCACTTTAATTTACTGCAATTATCTTGATGTGGAAAATTATCAAATTCCACCTGGTCATTCAAGAACAGCATATCTACAGGCTTCCCATTACCAACAGTACAAGTTATTTCTTCAAAGAACCTCAACATGATATCCCTTTGTGAAACCTTGCTGAATCTTCCCGATTAATTATTCTAAGTTTGTACCTACAATCTCTTTGTGATTGATCCTGACACTTCAAGTTAACTTGCCCGCCTTATACTCCATTCTTGTCTGGAAGTGTTATATTTGCTACTTTCCAGTCCAATGGAAACTTTGCTGAATCTAACAAGTTTTATAAAATAAACACTAATGCATCCATTACATTGTTAGTTACTTCTTAAAATGAAGCCCATTTGGACCTATCAACCCAAGCTCCATTCGTTGCTATAACTACTCTCACAATTGTAATTATGCTCTATTCCCCTTTCAGTTCCACCTCCTGATTTATAGCTATTTTGGGAATGTTTTTTGGATCCTTTATAGTGAAGATTGAAGCAAAATTTTTGTTCATATCGTTCGCCATTTCTTTATTACTTATTATTAACTCCCCATTTTCATCATCTATTGGAGCAACGAAACAGAGCCATAATAAATGATTCCTATTTCTTTAAACAGCTCTGTTGACCAAGTTCCCTTGTCTACGGTTTTAACAAATGATTGATATGAATTTGAATTTTTATGATGCCACACCTCTACAAATCATTGGTCAGACCACATTTGGAATATTGTGTTCAGTTCCGGGTACTTTATTTAAGTAAGGGGTGAAAATCCTGGAGTGAGTGCAAAGGAGATTTACTCGAATGATACCAGGATTGAAGGGTTTTTGATACAAGGAAAGATTGAAGAGATTAGGCTTATTCTCCTTGGAGCAGAGAAGATTAAGAGTCGGCCTTATTGAGACGTTCAAAATTATGAACAATTTTGGCAAGGTAAAGGGGAATATTCTGTTTCTACTAGTTGGTCTGTCAGTAACTAGAGGTCACAATTTCAAGATGGTAGTAAGAGAGCGAGGAGTGAAATGAGGAGAAATTTCTTCACACAGAGAGTTGTTAGGATTTGGAATGCGCTGTCTGGGAGAGTGGTAAGAAGGATTCCTTTGGATGTTTCAAAAGAGAGCTGGATATATATTTGAAAGATTTGAATTGGGTGGCTTTAGAGATAGGGCTGGAGAATGGGACTTTCAGCAGCCCATACAGACACAATGTGTTGAATAGCCTCCTTCTGTACTGTAGCATTCACTATTCTCAGCTTTAAAATGTGGACCCTGTTCTTCATTTTTTGCCAATAATTCCTGCTGACTGTAATTTGAATAAATGCCGTGTTTTAACTAATGGATTTTCTGCCTTTTCCTGCAGGCTTTTCTTCACTTAAATCTTGTCTGCTTGGTATTCTAAGATGCTCCTTTCTTGCCTTCGTACTGGTTTCATGGTGTTCTCAGCTCTGTGACATTGCGTTAAATTTCTTTTGTGGCCCTTGATTTCTCTTAGAGTGGCTGTCCACTTGTTGCCTGCTATGCTGTCGATACTCAATATGCACGGAAAATACTTCCCTTTTCATTATCCCAGGCAGTAAAGCTGCTCCATTTATGAACAGCCCCCAATGACCATGTGATCATCATCTAAACCTCATCTCCCATTGGCTCTGACGGTCCATTGGCACTAGCTGCAATCTATTGGAGCAATGATCAAATTCAAGCTCCAGGGACTTTAGAACATTCTCACTTACGTGTTCTGCAATGCCTTTACCATCGGTTGTAGATTCCACCTCAATTAATCTTGCCACAAGGGTTTCTTCTGTAGGGTTCATGAATGCTCAGCTCTTCCCAGCTGCTGACTATGTCCAGGACCAGTTTTCTTATATTCATCTCTGTTGGAATCTTCCACCTCTATAGTTGGCAGTATTGAGGGAGGTAGATCAATGGAATCTGCACTGATTACCACCGTATTATACACAGTCATACAGCATGGAAATAGACCCTTCAGTCCAACTAGTCCACGCTGACCATGTTCCCAAACTAAACTAGTCCCATCTGCTTATGTTCAGCCCATAAACCTCCAAAACTTTCCTAGTCATATATTTATCCAAATTCTTTTAAACAGCACCTGCGTCACCATTCCCTCTGGCAGTTCATTCTACATACAAACCCCTCTCTGTGTTAAGAAGTTGCTCCTCATGTCCTTTTTAAATCTTTCTCCTCTCACCTTAAAAATATGTCCCCCTAGTTAGGAGCTCCCCACCTTAGGGAAAAAAAAATCAATGATATTTCATCCTATCAATGCCCCTCATGATTTTTTAAACCTCAATAAGGTCACCCGTCAACCTCCTATGCTCCAGTGAAAAAACTCCCAGCATATCCAGTCTAGTTTTATAAATCAAACTGTCCATCCATGTTTGTACTCAATCCAAGGCGTTGCTCATCATGTTGTCCGAGCTCACTGTACTATTGATAACATTGAGTTGGATTTGCTGCCATTAACCTGTTTTCAGTTGGGGACCCACTTGGTCAGTTTGGGCTACTGTGATCGAGGAAAGTCATTTGGTAGTCTAACAACAAGAGGCTCTTGTCTTAAATAAGATATAGCTTATTGCACGATAGGCATGAGTTAAAAGGTAAGTAGCCACAGTCCCATTAGAGAGAGATGACCGATGATGCTTTAATCTGAGGTGTGGCAAGGGGTTGAGGGACAGAGAGTTCTGCAAAGTAATCTCAGCTAGTGCAGGAATTCAACCCGCAGAACAATCAACCAGCCAACTGAACTAAGCAACCACTGCAGCACTGAAGTGATAGACTTTGTTAGAGTCAATGAGACCAACCCGACTGGTAAGACTTACTCCGTCGTGATCCTAAGTGGGAGACCCACCACGTCCCTGTGACACCATTGTAGTGGATGGTGCTCGATGCTCCCCTCAACATTCATCCTTTCTGATCCTTCCATCTGTACACAACAGTGAAAGGCACTACAAAAATGCAATTCCTTTTTTTCAAGTTGAAATATCATTCAATTCCATTGATCAAGGTCATGCATTGTTACCGTTTTTACTATTTTATTACAGATTCAGGGCTTTGATGCATCAAGAACAATCGGAAAGATAACAAAGAATTGGTGTGGATTTTTTACTGAAGCTTTCACAGATGTAGATAACTTTGAGATCAACTTTCCAATGGTGTTGGATGTTAGGATTAAAACAGCCCTGTTGGGTTTATGTTTTTTAATTGTAAGTATAAAGGTTTTGATAAAACATGCAACTATAATTGGCTGATAGCAGAGCCAAAACAGTCTGTCTTACAAAGAAAGATGAATTGCCCTGGTGTATCTTTACAAACTAAGACATTTAAGAGAAAATTAAATAAATATACACAAAGTAATATATTTTACAAATTGGAGGATAAACTGGAGGTAAGAAGAAGAGAAAATCTTCCTTGTTGTTATTGGAGTTTGGAATGCTTTCCCACAAGTGGTGATATTGTTTAAACCGAGCTGTTTTGAAGTTGTATCAGAGATAATAGGTACTGCAGATGCTGGAGAATCCGAGATAACAAGGTGTAGAGCTGGATGAACACAGCAGGCCAAGCAGCATCATAGGAGCAGGAAAGCTTGATTGTTAAATTTCTTTGGTGTAGGTGAGATTTGAACCTGACACTCTCGCTGCAAAGGTAGAGACAGAAACATTGCACCGTAGTAGCACCTTTTCTACAAGTGGTAATCATTTCTTAATTGAAGCATACGAAGAGGAGTGCACTGATACTTGAGCCCGGTTGCATTTTGGTAAGACAAATCAGGGCAGGACTTATACACTTAACGGTAGGGTCCTAGGGAGTGAGATGAACAAATAGACCTTGGAATTCAGGTTCTTGGCTCCTTGAAAGTGGAGTCGCAGATAGACAGGGTAGTGAAGAAGGCATTTGGTATGCTTTCCTTTCCTGGTCAGTGCATTGAGTACAGGAGATAACAAGGGTGTGGAGCTGGATGAACACAGCAGGCCAAGCAGCATCTTAGGAGCAGGAAAGCTTGACGCTTCGGGCCTAGACCCTTCATCAGAAGTTGGGCAGCCATGTTGTGGCTGTACAGGACATTGATTAGACCACTTTTGGAAAACTGCATTCAGTTCCAGTGTCCCTGCTATAGGAAGGATGCTGTTAAACTTGAAAGGGTTCAGAAAAGATTTACAAGGATATTGCCAGGTTTGGAGGGTTTGAGCTGCAGGGAGAGGCTGAATAGGCTGGGGCTATTTTCTCTGGAGCATCAGAGGCTGAGGGGTGACCTTACAGAGGTTTATAAAATTGTGAAGGGCATGGATAAGGTGAATAGCCAAGACCTTTTCCACAGGGTAGGGGAGTCCAGAACCAGAGATAACAGAATCAATCATAGAATCCCTACAGTGTGGAAACAGGCCCTTCGGACCAACAAGTCCACACTGACTCTCAGAGCATCCCACCCAGACCCATCCCCCTATAACCCACCTAATCTATACATCCCTGAACACTATGAACTATTTAGCATGGCCAATCCACCTAGCCTGCACATTTTTGGACTGTGGGAGGAAACTGGAGCACCTGGCAGAAACTCACACAGACACGGGGAGAATGTGCAAACTCCACACAGACGGTCGTTTAAGGGTGGAATTGAACCCAGGTCCCTGGCGCTGTGAGGCAGCAGTGCTAACCACTGAGTCACCGTACCGCCCCCAAACTGGAAGGGTCCCGACCTGAAACGTCGACTTTCCTGCTCCTCTGATGCTGCCTGGCCCGCTGTGTTCCTCCAGCTCCACACTGCGTTATCTCTGACTCCAGCATTGGCAGTTCTTACTATCTCCGGGCTGTGACGGGTAGTGGTTTAACCAGAGGTCACCATGCCTCAGGCTAAGGGAAAGATTGAGAAGGAGAGACCTTAACCAGCACCTCAGCAGATGTGGGAAGTGAAACCACACTGTTGCTGTTATAGGGGCTGTAGTCCTCTCACATCTGAATTTTCTAAGGAATTAATAAACTCCATCTTGTCTCACCTTGAAAGTTTTGCCTTGCTGCTTCTTTGAAGACACTTGATTTCCAGTAAAATTCATTTGAAAAATGGTATTCATTAACCCACTGACTCCACCCACATGGCACAAGCTCTTTTCAATCCAGGAAATGCCCAAATAGTCCAAATCTTCCTTTTCTTTCCCCAAACAGTTTCCATTCCCCAAATCCATTTCCAAAAGACGGTAAAATTAACATAAGGGGAAGGTATAACATTTAAAGATGAACTCAAAAGAATTTGAGGAGAAAGGAGGAGAGTTGGATTAGTCTAGGGATAAAGAAGGAAAAGTGTAGGCAAAAAGGCAGCTGCTAAGAAAGACCTAACTGCAAGTCACACAAGAAAAGAGAGGCTAGTCTTCTCCCAATTTAACATTTCTATGGATGGGAGTTTAACACTCCAATAACCGAGCTGTATGCTGGTGTTTCGTAGCCTTAGGTTTTAAGCCAACATTTTGGCTCAGCGGACAGAAGTCAATGAGAGTCTCACTGAAGGTGAACTAAAAAAAACCGAAAGAACTGCGGATGCTGTAAATCAGGAACAAAATCAAAGTTGCTGGAAAAGCTCAGCAGGTCTGGCAGCATCTGTGAAGGAGAAAACAGAGTTAATGTTTCGGGTCCAGTGACCCTTCCTCAGAACTGGAAGTTGAACTGCTGTTTTAATCATGGAGATACGACTGGGACTTCCCCATCAGGGCAAGCTCATGGCAAGAGACACCAGAGATGGCTCAACCTCTGCTGTTAGCCCTCTCTCAGAGGGTTGAGAGTTTTTGGAACTCCCCTGATCTAAAAGCAATGGGTGAAGATTCTTTAAATTTTTTTTAAGGCAGACGCATGATAACCAAGGAGGTGGAAGTTTATTGGGGATGTGTAGGAATGTAGAGCTTAGGTTACAATCAGATCAGCGATGATCGTATTGGATGGTGGAGCAGACTCAAAAGGACAGGAGACCTACGCTTCTCACTTATCTGCATTTTTGTACCTGTCCTACCCTCAGGTAAAATTCAAATCATCTGCCTGTCTTTGATGGTCTGATTAGGAAGATATTTAACGGTCATGTTGTAGAATAAGCAAGAAAACATGGGGGAAGCAATTTCAACAGAATTAGGGTTATTGAGCAAGAATCAGTTTCAACATTTCTACAATATCAATTGTCATCAATGGCAATATCTCCATATGATCTTTGCATCCCAGGGTTGGGAAATAGAGACAAAAATCATTTGCAATCCTTGTTTCTGTGCAGCTTCCTGCCACCCTTACTGAGAACAGGCAAATATGGGCATTTGGTGAGGGAAGATAAAACCATCTTTGCCCCCATACTGGGGAAAAACCCCTCTCCTGGTTGAGGACACATAATTTCATGCTGCTAGCCAGTACAGCCGTTTACCATCCCATCCTCCAGCTAATCCTTCTGTTTATTCATTCACAGGATGTAGGTGGAACAAGTTAGGTCAGCATTTATTGAAATTTGCTGACATCAGTTACATCATGATATAAAGGAACATATATAATATATATGTGATGTGTGTGTGTATATTTACATATATATATAAAATAGTTCATTGCTGAAATGTAAGTAATTTGGTTTGACATGAATCTGTTGGGAGTGACCAGAGCATCCAATTTGACTCAAAGCGAGCTTCCAACTCCAAACGTCTTTATTACAATGACCGCCTCCGCAACATTGCCCATCTCTCAACTCTTCCACTTGTATAAACTTCCACAATATCTTTGACACGTCCAAATTTGGTTGTTCCAATTCTTCTAGCCGACACAAACCCTCTAAGCTACTAACTCTGTCCTTGAATCCCTGCAATGGAGAAAGTTCAAATTTGGTGCAAAATCCTTTCTGGCTTCCCCAGTCCCCCTTTCCACATGGCCTTTTCTCTTATTGTCCAAGAACTCTGATCTCCTGGGTATCCTGAAAATCTCATTGCATCATGATGGTGCCTCTGCCTTCAGCTCTCTGAGCTACAAGAATAAATGTCTTCAGGTTTTAGTCTCCTTCCCTTCCTTTAGGACCTTCTGAAAATTTACATCTTTCACCAGGCTTTTTGTCACTTTTCTAAATATCACCTTTGGCTCAGTGTCAGAGTTGTTTGATGATCTTTCTGCAAAGAACATTAAGGTTTGTTTTTCCCATGTTAAGGGGCACAATGTAAATGAATATTGAATGAAACTGTTCTCTTGCAGGATTATATGTACTTCGAAACAACACCACGATGAGAAGTGAGTAATTGGAATGTGGTAGAAAGGAAAAGATATAGCCTAAGTAAGTAGACACATCCCTCTCTCTTCCCTATACCTCAAATTATTGTATTAATTGTGCTTGATCAGATGGGCCAATGGACTGAGGAGTGCAGATGGAGTTTGATTGAGATAAAGGTGAGGTACTTTATTTTGGAAAGGCAAACCAGGGCAGGACTTATACACTAAAAGGTAAGGCCCTGGAGAGGGTATACTCTTAATGCCAAGGTCCTGGGAGTGTTGCTGAACAAAGAGACCTTGCAGTGCAGGGTCATAGTTTCTTGAAAGCAGAGTAGACAGGGTGGTGAAGTAGGGTTTGGTAAACTTGCCTTTATTGGTCAGTGCACTGAGTACAGGGGTTGGGAGGTCATGTTGTGGCTGGTAAGGACACTGATCAGGTGACTTTTGGAATACTGTGTGCAATTCTGGTCTCCCTGTATAGAAAGATGTTGTTAAACTTGAAAGGGTTCAGAAAAGATTTACGAGAATGTTGCCAGGGTTGGAGGGTTTGAGCCATAGGGAGAGACTGAATAGGCTGGGACTATTTTCCCTGGAATGTCAAAGGCTGAGGGGAACAGAGTGAATAGACAAGGTCTTTTCCCCAGGGTAGGGGAGTCCAAAACCAGAGGGCGTAGGTTTAAGGTGAGAGAGGAAAGATTTAAAAGGGACTAAAGGGTTAAAGTTTTCATGCAGAGGGTGGTGCATGTATAAAATGAGCTGCCAGAAGGAGGGGTGGAGGCTGGTGCAATGGCAACATTTAAAATGCATCTGGATGGGTATATGAAAAGGAAAGGTTTAGAGGGATATAGGCCAAATGCTGGCAAATGGGACTAGATTAATTTAGGATATCTGATCGACGTGGATGAGTTGGACCAAAGGGTTTGTTTTCGTGCTGTACAGCTCAATGACTCTATGACTGTGTATTTACAGGTATCATATTGTGAAGCTATTTCAAGACTTGTATTCCCACTCTCTATGGATCTCCCCTTCCTAGAATACATTGCTTTGAGTGTGCTTTTTTGTTGAAAATTAATTGGCTTGGCATTGACATCCCCAGTAAGGTGAAGTATGACCGTGTTGAGTGCAAGGAAGAAAGTGCCTCAGAGGGGAACAAGGAGAACCCGTATGATGGCATGGTGGAAAGGATGCCGGTGTGTGGAAACTCCGCACTATGGTTTACTTCTAAAGCTCACAAGCAATTGATCTTGAAATTATGGCATGAATTGCAATTGCATGCATGCTTAAATAAAAGCAAAAATTTCTGGAATTACTCAATGTCTTTGGAGAGCAAAAATAAATAAAGTTCAAGCTTAAAGTTTAAAGTTAATTACTTAATGTTTAAATACTTTCCAACAAGAACCGGAAGTGGTTAAATGCGTGCAAACTGTTTTTAAGCAAGTTCTATAACCAGGGGAAAGAGGGAAAGAGGAAATGAACAGTAGGGGATTTCTGTAATATGGCAGCAGAGAAAAGAGAATTTAATGACAAAGGGTGGGGCAAAAGAAATGTGGTAGGCAAAACAAGCAAAAATAGGCCTCGAGGAAGTGTAAGTAGTAACAGTACCATCTGTGTCCAGAACCTGCTGTTTGATCACAGAACTGTAGAATCCCTACAGTGTGGAAACAGGGCCTTCAGCCCAACAAGTCCACACTGACCCTTGGAGCATCCCAGCCATAGATAAATCAGGAACAGAAATTATAATTTGAAATTGTTGGACTCGATGATGAATCTAGCGTCCATGTACATGCATGGAATTCGTTCCTTGGTTCTTATAAAGGCAGTGAAAGAAAACAATTCACACAAAACGGATCGAGTAATTGAAGTCTCGTGCCCTACACCTTATCTCAAGGTCCAGGTTTCTAAAAGAGAAAGTAACTGTGCATGATGTTGCAAGTTGATGTTGTTTAATCTTACAGTTTGAAGCAAGATCTTCAGTGAAAATAATCATGTGGCCCCAGGGAAACGTTAATATACACAATTCATTTTGCTTTGTTCCAGAAGAAATGCAACATGAAGCATTTCATCCGGAAATGTGTTAGAACCTGGTCCCCTCATCTCACAAAAAGTGGGTTGCATGGTTCTCAGTGGTTAACACCGCTGTCTCACAGTGGGGACTTGGGTTTAATTCCTCGGATGATTGTCTATCTGGAGTTTGCACCTTCTCCTTGTGTCAGTGTGGGTTTCTTCTGTTATTGACCAGACTTGACACCCCACAAAATATTTAAAGACAGTAGCCTAGACCTGAACTTTTTCTTATTTTAAAGGTAGATGTGAAGTGCTGTGTTCTAAATGCGATGCAAATGGTCAAACTACTCCAAGTGAAACAAAATACAATTTATTTAAAGACAATAGTTAAAATACAAACGAAAGAAAGAGGAATTTAGAATAACTTAACCATTGGAAAACTTAACTGAATAATAGATATAATAACTGTTATTACTAATTAACTGTTCCAATATGGTAACATCCCATAAACACATCCATTGGCAAAAAGGAAAATTCAGACACAGAGTCTCAGATGCAGTTCTCCAATCCAGGAGGAAGGAACGATTCAGAGAGTGTAGCAGTTAGGAGACATTGACTGAAGCAGGCAACTCTTTTGAGACCCCAAAGGCTTCAGCTTAAAACTAAACCTAAAAACTTAAAAAGAAACTGGAAAGCCTAGCCTGTTAGAGCTGGCCACACCCAGGCTGGTTCCATTGTTCCAACTTCTACAAAAAAAGTCCCAAGGCCTCACAAATTGTTTACTCGTGTAGTGACAGCTCGGTACCTCTTCCTTACAATCTCTCTTCAAAAAAAAGAGTAAATTAACTTCTTAAAGTGACAGCATTGGCAGACTTCCCACAGTCCAAAGATGTGAAGCCTGTGTGGGAGGAGGGTTAGCCATGGGAAACACAAGGTTGCAGGGATAACAAGGTGTGGGGCTGGATGAACGCAGCACGCCAAGCAGCATCATAGGAGCAGGAAAGCTTGACGTTTCGGGCCTAGACCCTTCATCAGAAATGGGGGAGGGGAAGAGGGTTCTAAAATAAATAGGGAGAGAGGGGGAGGCGGATAGAGGATGGATAGAAGAGAGGATAGGTGGAGAGGAGGCAGTCCATCCCCACCTGTTCGACCTGTCTGCCTCCTCTCTACCTATTCTCTCCTCTATCCATCTTCTATCCGCCTCCCCCTCTCTCCCTATTTATTTCAGAACCCTCTTCCCCTCCCCCATTTCTGATGAAGGGTCTAGGCCCGAAACGTCAAGCTTTCCTGCTCCTATGATGCTGCTTGGCCTGCTGTGTTCATCCAGCCCCACACCTTGTTATCTCGGATCCTCCAGCATCTGCAGTACCTTTTATCTCTGATACAAGGTTGCAGGGATAGGTTAGGGCGGTGGGTCTGGGTGAGATGTTCTGCAAAGGGTCGGGTGTGGACTCAATGGGTTGAATGGCCTGTTTCCACACTGTAAAGTTTCTATGAATGATTAGATTTCTGCCCTGGTTTTCCTCTTGCTGTGCTAGAAAGATCTTTCCTCAGTCAGACATTTTAACGGACACATTCAGAGATAGTAAGAACTGCTGATGCTGGAGTCAGAGATAGCACAGTGTGGAGCTAGAGGAGCACAGCAGGCCAGACAGCATCAGGGGAGCAGGAAAGTTGACGTTTCAGGTCAGGACCCTTCTTCAGAAAAAAGTTTGTGGCTTAAATCTAATTGCTGATTGGGTTTGTTGGTGGAATAAAGTGAAAACTCACTGCAGTTCATTGGGGCTGGAAGCATATCGATACGGCAGTTTAGATGGAGCTTCTACACTGTAGCAGCAGTACCTACCACTTACATGATGCACTGCAGAAATTCATCAAAAATCTGAGACAGCACCTTCCAAACCCACGACCACTTTCATCCAGAAGGACAAGGGCAGCAGCTATAGAGGAATACCACCACCTGCAAGTTCCCCTCCAAGCCACTCACCATCCTCACTTGGAAATATGTCGCTGTTCCTGCAGTGTCACTGGGTCAAAATCCTGGAATTCCCTCCCCAAGGGCATTGTGGGTCAACCTACAGCAACATGGACTGCAGCGGTTCAAGAACATAGCTCATCACCATCTTCTCAAAGTCAGTGAGGGATAAGTGATCACGCCCAGCCAGCGAAGCCCACAAAACACAAGCGAATAAAGAAAAATCCAATCACAGAAGTTCCGTTTGTTCTTCCTGCCCCTTCCCTCCACTTCATTGACTTATAGACTCCAACATTTCTATTTCTCTTCTGTTCTCATGGAGTTTCACTGACCTGAATTGCCCTCTCTGTTTTTCTGCACAGGTGGTGCCAGGCATATTGAGTTAACTCAGTTTGTTTTGATATTATTTTGGTATTTCCATCACCCACAATATTTTGATTTAGTCTTCATAATATTTTTAAATGTTCTTGAAGAAATAATTAATAAAGACACCAGATAGATCGAAGCCCTTCTACTATGGAATCCTCAGCTGTTCATGTCCTACATTTTTTCACAAACTTTCCGTGATGAGTGCCCATCGTTTTTGAATAATTTGGCTGGTCTCCATAATAAACCCTGTTGAAATTAACCAGGATGATCTCAAAATAGTGGGATGCCGAAGGGATCAGAGCTTGGGCACCAGCTGTCCATGATATATATAAATGACCTGGATGAAGGAAACAGATTTCCAAATTCATTGAGGAGTCAAACTTGGAGGAACTGTAAGTTTTGAGGAGTACTTTTTTAAATAGAATCCCTGCCATGTGGAAATGGGCCATTCAGCCCATTGGGTCCTCACTGACCCACTGGACAGCATTCCACCCAGACTTACCCCCCACCCCATCCCTGTTACCCTGCATTTCCCATGGCTAATCCATCCAGGCCGCACATCCTCGGACACTGTGGACAATTTAGCATGGCTAATCTACCTAGCATGAACATCTTTGGACAGTGGGAGGGAATTGGAGCCCCCGAAGGAAACCCACGCTGACACGGGGAAAACGTGCAAATTCCACGAGGGTAGAATCAAACCCGGGTCCCTGGCACTGTGAGTAAATGGTGCTAACCACTGAGTATTGCAAGCAGGCTTCAGAGCAATATAGATAAGCTATACATGTGGGCAAACGCATGGCTTACAATGTGAATAAATGTGAAGTTATACACTTCAGTGTGACAGAACAAAAGGTAAAGTCTTATTCAAATGGTGATACATCGGGAAATGTGGATGTACAAAAGGACCTTGTACACCAGGCAATGGAAGTAGGAAACAGGAACAGCAAGCAATTAGGAAGATGAACGGTAGGTTGGTCTTCATAGCAAGAGGATTTGAGTTCAGAAATAGAGATGTCTTATGATAGTTATGCGGGGACTTGGTGAGACCACACCTCATGTATTGGTCTCCTTCTGTAAGAAAGGACGTACTTGCCGTAGAGGGAGTGGATTGAAGGATCACTCAGCTGATACATGGGGATGGGAAGAATGTCCTGTGAGGGGAGATTGGTTCAACTGGGCTTATATTCACTTGAGTTTAGAAGAATGAGTCATTGTTATAGAGGTTGTAGAGGTCTACAGGACAGAAAAAGGCCCTTTGGGCTATTGAGTCTATGCTAGTCAAAATCAACCCCTCAACTTGGGGTGGCACAGTGGCTCTGTAGTTAGCGCAGCTACCTCACATCGCCAGGGACCCGGGTTTGATTCCACCCTCAGGTGACTGTCTGTGTGGAGTTTGCACATTCTCCCTGTGTCTGTGTAAGTTTCCTCTGGGTGCTCCGGTTTCCTCCCACAGTCCAAAGACGTGGAGGCTAAGTGGGTTGGCCCATCTAAATTGCCCATAGTGTTCAGGGATGTGTAGATTAGGTGAGTTAAAGGGGGATGGGTCTGGGTGGGATGTTCTGAGGGTCAGTGGGGACTTGTTGAGCCAAAGGGCCTGTTTCCACACTGTAGGGATTCTATGATAATTATTCTAATCCCACGTTCCAGCATTTGGCCCATAGCCTTGTATATCTTGGCATCACAAATGAACATCTAAATACTTCTTCAATGTTTGAGGGTTTCTGCCTTTATCACCCTTACAGGCAGTGAATTCCTGATTTGCACCATCCTCTGGGTAAAGAGATAACAAGGTATAGAGCGGGATGAACACAGCAGGCCAAGCAGCATCAGAGGAGCAGGAAAGCTGACATTTCGGGCCAAGACCCCTCTTCAGAAAACCCTCTGGGTGAAAAAGGTTTTCCTCACATCTCCTGTAAGCCTCCAGCCCCTTACCTTAAATCTACGCCCCCTGGTCATTGATCCCTCCATCAAAGAACAATGTTCCCTCCTGTCTACCCTATCTATTTCCTTTTAGAGTACAGACATATAAAATTCTAACTGGACAAACTGGATGCAGGGTGGATGTTTTCCCTGTTTGTGGTGGGGAGTCCAGATCTAGGGCTCACAGCCTCAGGATGTGGCTTAGACCATTTAGGACTGAGATGAGAAAACATTTCTTCACTCAGAGGGTAGGGAACCTGTGAAATTCTCTCCCATAGAAGGCTGTAGAGGCTAAGTCACAGAATATATTCAAGAAAGAGGTAAATACATTTTTCAATTTCAAGACCATCAAGGGAGAAAACTGGATGAATGGCAGAACAGGCTCAAGGGGCTGAATGGCCTACTCCTGCTCTTGGTTCCTACAGTTCTATCTTCTGATCCCTGCAGCTGAGGTGATACCTATTTCACAGTGAATGAATGTGTACGCCACACACAAGAAATCAAGCAGTCAGGATTATTAACATTACTCAAGGAGCCAGGCACTCAACCCCAGGCCATGCTAGTCATCAATCTTCAAACAGGATAGTAGCCAGGCTCAAGGGGCCGAATGACCTACTCCTGAACCCATTTTCTATACTTGTAAAGTGTTTTTTTTAGACGGGGTTGCATTGAGGTCCCAGCTTTGGCAGGGACTGTTGTAACGTAGTCATAGGGAGCTGTAGAGGATGCAATCATGTCTTTACAAAGGCATTGGAAGGCAGAGGTGGGGGGACAGTGCCTCTGGTCGTCACTACCGCAGTGAGATACTGACAATGGGGCAAACATTCCAGCTACTGGCAGGGAGAATGAGGTGTCTGGCTAATAATTAGCCCTGGCCACTGCTGGGTAAGCGCCAGGATCCTGCATGCCCCCCTGGCATTGGATGGAGCTTGTTTGCCAACTTAGCCATTGTCTCCGTGTATATGTTCATTTGGTCACCTCCAGAGTGCTGCAGCTTGAAGGTGCACACCCACACATGCTAATCCAAACTCCAGGCCAGCCTTAACGATACCGATTTTCCAACTCCTTTCAAGTTCTGAACAAGCAGTGAAAATGATGCGACCCAGAAACTGGAAGAGCAGCACCTCACATTCTGCGTCAGGAACCTACGGCCCAATGGCCTGAACGTGAATTTTACCAGTTTCAAAATCTCCCCACCCCCAACCTCATCCCATGACCAACACCCCCTCACATCCCCACCTCCTTGACCTGACACAACCTGTCCATCTTCTCCCCCACCTATCTGCTCCTCCCACCTCACTGACCAATCCCCACCATTCCCTACCTGTACTCAGTTATCACAAGATAACAAGGTGTGGGGCTGGATGAACACAGCAGGCCAAGCAGCATCATAGGAGCAGGAAAGCTTGACGTTTCGGGCCTAGACCCTTCTAGACATCAGTTTCGTTTGGGTCTCTATTTACACTTCTTGATTAGATTACTCCTAAGTCTACAAACATAACTTGTACTTATAAAAGCATCTTTACCATAAGAAGATGCTTCAAAGTACTTGAAGAACGATTGCTAGACCAAAATTGAAACTGACTGATAAAGATATTAGGACAGGTGAACAAAGTAAGCAATCGCTTTCAAAGCTTCAAGCAGGAGCCAGAGGGGAAAGGTTTACAGTGGGAATTCCACAGCTTAGGGTCAAGGCAACTGTGAAAACACAAGCAACCAAAATCAGAAGAATGATTTTACTGAGCTGTCAGAGTCAAGGTTTCTATATTAATTGTGCTTTCAAGGCCCAAGAGTGGTGAACAGTACCATTTAATGCAGGCGAATGGCAACAAGTTGTTTTACTACGGGTGACAGCATTGTCAAATTCAAACCCATTTTTAGTTGTTGATCCACGGCACATGTATTCCAAAAGAAGTCATTGGCTAACAACCTGAACCAGGAACGATGTTATTGTTTTCCCCTTGCCTTCTTAACCCACAGGAAACCAAGTCAATTATAGCATCTCAGCCACTGCTCTAGTTGAGACTAGCTTACTCAGCCTAGATATGGGGGATGTAAAGTCCAGATTCCCTAATAATACAGAAGATAGTCCCGTCAATGCCAAGAACAGTTTAAAACAATTGCTTTATGCGGGTGATATGCTTCCAGATGGGCTGTGCGTTTTTCAGACTCTTCTCTACAACCCCATTTGTTAATAATTGCAGGACATTGACAGAAAAGCTTTACATCTCACTGGAGGTCAGCTGTGATGAACAAACAAAACTATGAATTAAATATAGCTGACACCAATTAAACTACAATATTATGCAATCATAGTAGTCGGAGGCAATCATACAAATATCTACCTGTAACACAGTTATCCGCTGCAAAAACTGAACTAAAGGCCTTAAGTAACGATTCCATGCATGATTCATTACACTTCTCCAAACGTTTTTGACTCAAGGAAATGTAGCAAAGTCTAGAATCGAAAGCTAATCTCGTAATGGTAATCATGAAACTATTATCAATTGTCATGAAACTTCATCCGCTTCACTCATGTCCTTTAGGTAAGGCCAGCCTTACCTGATCCGGCATATACATAACTTGGGCCCTGCAGCAATATGGTTAACTTTTAACTGTCCTCCAAAATAGCCTTGCAAACCACTCAGTTCAAGTGTAGTAAAGGGATGGGTAACAAATGCTAGCCTTGCGAGAGACTTGTCGTCACATGCAAGAATTTATTTTAAACATCAGCACATGGCTACTAAATTGTTACAGTCTCAGAATAAAAATTGTTTCCCCATTTGTTGATTGTGTAACTAAATCCAAACATTGCTATCTCACTTCAGTTTTATGCATTTCCTGGGCAAAACAATTGACTAATAGTTGTCAGGGACTGAATTGCAAGAACACCAGGGTTAATGCAGAAAAAAAAAATCTGTAGAACAAGCTGAAGTACTGTCAAGAATGACAAGAACCCTTGAAATATATGTTCTTAGTTGACAATGCTCTTAAACATCTTGCTACTGTTTTGTTGTTGTAAAACTGTACCATAAGTGTCATAAAACTAAATTTGTATTCATAGAACATAGGAACAGGCCCACTTATGTCTATGCTGGCCAATAAACACCAAACTATACTAATCCCATATACCTGATGTTGGTGGAGAGCCTAGTATACCCTGGCATTTTAAGTACATGTCCAGATGCTCCTTAAATGTTGCAAGGACACCTGCCTCCTCCACCCTCTCAGGCAGCATGTTCCATACTTCCACAACCCTCTGGTGAAAAAAAAAATTCTCAGATCTCCTCTGAACCACTTGCTCCTCACATTAAACTTCTGTCCTCTGGTCTTAGACACGTCTGCCATGGGGATTATCATGATCAACTGTCTATGCCACTCATAATTTTGTATACCTCAATCCGATCCTGCCTCAGCCTCCACTGCTCCAAGGAAAACAAACTCAGCCTATCCAGTTTCACCTCATAACTGAGACTTTCCATCCCAGGAAACATCCTTATGAATCTCCTCTGCATCTCTCTAGTGCAATCACATTCTTCCGATAGTGTGGCAATCAGAATTGCATACAGTGGTACACTCACGTGTGGCCCAACCAATATTTTACAAAGTTGTAATAAGGTTTCGCTGCTTCTATTTTCCATGCCCCAGGTAATGAAGGCAAGCATCCCATAGGTCTTCTTCACCAGCCTATCCACCCATGCTGACAACTTCAGGTATGTTTGGATTTGTACACCAAGGTCCTCGTGTTCCTCAGTATTCCCTAAATCCTTCCCTTATTAGACCTCCCAAAATGCAACACCTCAAATTTATTAGGATTAAATTCCATCTACCACCAGTTAATCAACATCCGACAGTAGTCTGAGACCATTCTCTTCACTACCAACAGCACCAATTTTCCAGTCATCTACAAACTTACTAATTATACCTTTGACATTCACATCCAAGTGGTTAACGCACTTAAAAGCAAGGGTCCCAGGACTGACCCTTGTGGCACACTGCTGGTCACAGGCTTCCAAGCAAAACAAAAACAAGTTTACTTTTCCTTCCAAATCCCATTTTACCTAAGTGCTATAAATCAGCTGCAATTACAAGGACAGGAAGTTGAGCATACCCTGAAATGGGTATGTGGTCCAGTGTTGAGATTCCACCCAACAATGCATTTGGAATTATAAAAGCATCATGCCAAGTTACTAAATCAAAATCATACAGTGTATCAGTTATCAAAACCAAATCATAAACAGTTATTAATCACAACCAGAGATAAAAGGTACTGCAGATGCTGGAGAATCCGAGATAA
>JAHRHZ010000017.1:47073021-47086864 GCA_024137785.1 Ginglymostoma cirratum
ATGCTGCTTGGCCTGCTGTGTTCATCCAGCCCCACACCTTGTTATCTCAGATTCTCCAGCTTCTGCAGTACCTTTTATCTCAGTTATCACAATCCCACCCACCTTCCCCAGCCCCACCCCTCCTCCCTCTATTTATTTCCGAGTTCACTTCCCCCTCCCCCATTTCTGAAGAAGGATCCCAACACGAAACATCAACTCCCGTGCTCCTCTGATGCTGCTGTGTTCCTCCAGCTCCATACTGCGTTGTCTCTGAAAATATTAACTCTGCTTCTCTCTCCACAGATGCTGAGTTTCTCCAGCATTTTCTGTGTGTTTTAAAGCTCCATGCCGTGCCAATATCTGAGCTGGAGCCTGCTAACGTCAGTGAACGGTATTGCATTTGTTCCTCTTCTGGTGCGTGCTGTGACCCAAGCAGTTCTTAGCTGCCTGATAGCAGATCATCAGAGTGGAAATGCTCTGGTGGGGGAAATGAGATTTAGGATTGGAAGGTAGAGTCTTGTGTTGACAGCTTCAGCAGTTTGAGTATCATCTCGGTTAGCACGATGAGGTGGTAAGGAAGGGGCAGGAGGGGTAGGCCATCACAAAAAACAGAAATTTCCGGAGAAGCTCAGCAGGTCTGGAAGCACCTATGGAGAGAGAGAAAGCAGAGTTTTCGTTTCGCGTCCAGCTACCCTTCTTCGGAACAGTCACGCTCAATGTATTCAGAGGCTACAGGCTGGTGCAGCTCCTCCTATAATGCAGTAATTCAATGAGGAAATGTAGCTAATGACACCTCCCACCAGACAATGCAGCATCTCTTTGCGACAGTCAGCCTGCCTTTAGTAACAAGCATGGGGCTGGATGAACACAGCAGGTCAAGCAGCATCACAGGAGCAGGAAAACTTGACGTTTTAGGCCCGAAACGTCAAGTTTTCCTGCTCCTATGATGCTGCTTGACCTGCTGTGTTCATCCAGCCCCATGCTTGTTATCTCGGATTCTCCAGCATCTGCAGTACCTTTTATCTCTGCCTTTAGTAACAGATGGCTGACTGGTTTCTGAAGAAGGGTCCAGACCCAAAACGTCAGCTTTCCTGCTCCTCTGATGCTGCTTGGCCTGCTGTGTTCATCCAGCTCTACACCTTGTTATCTCAGATTCTCCAGCATCGGCAACTCCTACTATCTCTGGTTCAGAACAATATTGTTTGCCCTTCTCCTGAGGGCAGGAGCAGGCAGCAGCGCAAGAGCTGCTCAGTCCAATGCTACACATTTGTGTTGATGAGATGACATGCCACGTTCCCTCCACCATCCATGATTCTGTCCTGGGCAGTTACTAGGCCCCAGTCAGAACTCAGTGCATACAGATTCTTCTTTGGAGCAACCCACAGGGTGGTTTTTGTCCTGAAGCTGTGCATTCTGCAGAAGCTCAAACGAGTCTCAACTAGCCCCGAAGGCATAAACTTCCTTACAGCAGGAGAGGGAGGTCAAGGTTTTTTTGGATGGCCATGGTCCTTGGGTAGAAAGCCAGGGGTGGGCATGCTGAGGTGCTGGGCCAGAAGCAGCATCAGGGGCCCACGGTTTCTGCCCCTGCCTCTCGGGTATAAAAGGGCAGCCAGCTTTGCGCCTTGCTTTGGAAAATAATACGGCTGAAATCCCACGGCCACCCATTGACTGGCTGACAGGTGCGGTGAAGGGCCTGGTTAGCCAGTGACGCTCACAGGGAGGCGCCCAAGATCAGCGAAGAGCAAAGGTCACAGCTGAACAAACGTCCCTCAATCAGGCACTGAGCGTTTTTCAACGAGGGACGCAAGGTTTGCTTTCTTGGGACTTCTGCAAAATGAGAAACTCCCATCCTCCCATTTTTGTGTGAAACCAGCGGTGTAAGAACAGGGCACTAATTGGCATTAGGTGCCGAATCAGGGGGCATCAATCGGCACAGGAGGGGTGGCTGTTCATGATCTGTACCCTCTCCAGAACATATTAGATAGTAATCTCCTGACCCCACTTCTCCCTGTGCTCCTTCCCCACCCCCAATCAAATCACATCCCCTAGTCTGCCAACATGCACCTTACAGCATATATCATTTAAGTTCAGGCACAATGCCACACCTGAATACCAAACAAATTGATATTTTTGGCTCATTGACTTCCTCATTGGCAATACTATTTAGAATATGTACAGCAGTGTTTCATCAGCTGCAGCTTTATTGTGAATATTTCTTCTCTACTATGACTCATCCACTCCAAAAGTAAATCTGTTCTGTGAAAAATATCTCCACAGTGAGGCAACACATCAAAGAACATGGTCCTATAATTCAATGGTTTTCACATTGTCCATTCTTGGCTCCCTTGTGAGCTCCCAGCAGTCACTTACACCTTGCAACCTAAGGATCATGTTCCAAAGGAACCTTCCAAAGCTATGGTTGATTCACGAGTCATTTTGTTTAAACTCGTGACTTCTGAGAAGTTGGAACTCACGACTCTCGAGGGCTGCAGTGCAACTTTGATGGTTACATGAAAGTGAGCTGTGTTAAACTTTACTCAGCCATCTCCTGCACTCAGCCTGATCTCATGAAGGGTCTAGGCCCGAAACGTCAAGTTCTCCTGCTCCTATGATGCTGCTTGACCTGCACCATGCTTGTTATCGAGGAAGAAGAGAATATTGGAGGTGAAGAGAAGTGAAATTAATTTAGATTAATTCTGGTTGGCGTGGAGAGGTTGGACTGAAGGGTTTGTTTCTGTCCTCTATGACTCTATGACAATGACAAAAACCTTTCACAAGCACTGCTTATTATCTATTTCAGCTCTTGCCAGATTAATTTCTCAGTTACAGGATGTATGCATGACTTGATTCAAATAAACAGTTGGAGATTCTTCAACTCAAAACCTGTCTATACACGTGATAAATTAAGCAAACTGAGGTCTGTGCCAGAACCTTTTTTTTGCCAACAGACCTTATTATCAGCACCGTCAGTCACTCTGACAAAGTGGGGTTTGGGTGCAAAGTCGAGAGAACAAGAGATAAAAAGTCTGCTGAAAGGGAGATAACAAGGTGTGGGGCTGGATGAATACAGCAGGCCTTCTCTTCTTCCTCCTTCCTTTTTTCATCCTCCCCACTTCTCTTCCTCCCCCCACTACTTCTTCACCAACTCCACTTTCCCCATGCGGGCAGCGCACCCCTCCCAACATAGAACTCTGCATTTTCGAGTCAAGTTGCAGATAATCCCAACTTGGAAATATATCATCGCCGTTACGTAAGTGTCTCTATGTCAATGTCCTGGAGCTCTGTCCCTTGCAGCACTGCCTTACATCAGAAGGAAAGCAGCAATTCAAGATGGCGGCTCTGTAACACCTCTCTCAGGACCGTTAGACAGATGATGCTGGTCCATCCAGCGACTCTCACATTCTGTAAAAGAATGAAAAAATATGGAAGTTACATTCAGCCTTGGGACCCCTCGTTGTCACTTCAGTTTATGGATTGGTGTCCTGTAGCACGCACAGCTTGACTTGTCCCTTTAGGTAAGTGCTCAAGCAGCTCGATAAACAGGAAATTCGAGACTGTCAGATATTTAATTACATCAGCTCGTGTAACATGCTGGGACGAACTGAGTCTTTGTGAAACTAATGTGGCCTCTCAGTCAACTTCACCTTGTGTGCAACTGGGTGAAACAAATAGATCATAAAATCCCTACAGTGTGGAAACAGGCCCTTCGGCCCAACAAGTCCACACCGATCCTCACAGCGTCCCACCCAAACCCATCCCCCAAATGAAGGTCAGTTTTAAGGCTGGATGAAAGGAAGATGGTGAACATATTGGGCCTGGATTGATTAAACTGCCCAGTGGGAGGTGAGCTATTTATGGAATCCCTACAGTGCCAAAGCAGGCCATTCAGCCCATCGAGTCCACACCTGCCCTTCAAAGAGCATCCCATCCAGACCCACATTTACCCTGTCCCTGTAACCCTGCATTTCCCATGGCTAATCCAAATAACTTACACATCCCTGGACACTATGGGCAATTTAGCATGGCCTATCCATCTAACCTGCGCATCACTGGACTGTGCAAGGAAACCGGAGCACCCAGATGGAACCCACACAGACACGGGGAGAATGTGCAAACTCCACACAGACTGTCACCCAAGGGTGGAATCCAACCCGGGTTCCTGGCGCTGTGAGGCAGCACGGCTAACCACTGAGCCACCGTGTTGCCCCCAAGTCATAGAGTCATACAACATGGAGAAAGACCCTTCGGTCCAATCAGTCCATAATCCCAAACTAAACCAATGGCACCTGCCTGCTCCTGGCCCATATCCCTCCAACCCCTTCCTGTATTTATCTAAGCGTCTTTTAAACATTGTAGCTATGCCCACTTTCACCACTTCCTCCGAGAGTTGATTCCACTTAAAAAGTCCCCATTAAACGTTTACTTTCAGTTCCTTTACCCTCAGTTAATTTAGCATCTATGTTCCTACTGACATGGTAGGAACTGCCGATGCTGGAGAATCTGAGATAAAAAGGTGTGGGAAAAAAAACTCAAATGCTTCAGAAGAAGGGTCTAGACCCGAATCGTCAGCTTTCCTGCTCCTCTGATGCTGCTTGGCCTGCTGTGTTCATCTAGCTCTACACCTTGTTATCTCTATGTTCCTACTGCCTGTTTGATTTCATAACTTAGCCTGTTGTGTGACACTGTACTGAATGCTTTTTGGAAATCTGTGTGTCCTACTTCACATTCATGCCCCCTCATCAAACCTTTCCCTCATCACTTCAAAACATTCCAGACAGACTTTTTTCTCAACAATTCTATGTTGACTCTTCCAATTCAATGCACATATTTCCACGTGACTATTCTGTCCTGAATAATCGTTTCCTGAAACTTTCCTACCACTGAACTAATTGGTCTATAATTGTTGTTATGATCTTTCCAAACTTTTTTTTTTATCAAGGGCACAATGTTTATAGTTCATCAGTCATCTGGCACCAGCCCTGAACCCAATGAAGATTGAAAAAGTATTGTCTCTGCAATTGTCTATTCTCACTTCCTTCAATGTTATTGAATGCATCTCACCAGTTTTGGTGATTTATTAACTCTCAGCCACTGAAAAGTGAAATGAATCTGTAATAGATATAATTAAGGTTTCAAAACCAGAAATTGCCAAATAACCTCAACAGGTCTGGCAACATCTGTAGAGAGAAATGAGAGTTAATGTTTCACCTGACGAAGGACCAGCATTCTGAAAACTTCCTCAGAATTGTTCTTTTTTCATTCACATGATGAGGGCATTGCTGGCTAGATAGCATTTATTGCCTATCCCTAATTGCCCAGAGGGCAGTTAAGAGTCAACCACATTGCTGTGGGTCTGGAATCACATGTAGGCCAGATCAGGTAAGGATGGCAGTTTCCTTCCCTAAAGGACATTAGTGAACCAGATGGGTTTTTCCTGACAATGGATTCATGGTCATCATTCATTCCTTAATTCCAGATATTTATTGAATTCAAATTCCACCATCTGCCATGGTGGAGATTTGAACCTGGGTCCCCAGAACATTACCTGGGTCTCTGGATTAATAGTCCAGAGATAATGCCACTAGGCCATTGCCTGCCCCTTCTGAGGGAGAAGGGTCGCTGGATCTGAAACATTAACTCTGATTTCTTTCCACAGATGCTGCCAGACCTGGTGAGCTTATCCAGCAATTTCTGTTTTTGTCTCTGATTTACAGCATCCACGGTTCTTTCAGGTTTTGTAATTAAGCCTTCATTTTCTTTTAAAGTTATTCATAATTAATTTTAAGTTCATACACATAACTGAAGCCACGCTGGTTAAAGTGATCACAAAGCATAAATCTGACCATTTCTTTTGTCTGAATGCTTACCTAACCCCTGTGAAATTGATAGGTGCAACTTTTGAGAAGCTGAAACTTTCAACATTATATGGAAATTCAGACATATTGTTAAAACTCACATGACACCAGGTTGTAGTCCAACAGGTTTATTCAAAATCATAAGCTTTCAAAGCACTGCTACTTCATCAGTCTTCACCTGTTGGACTATAACCTGGTTTTGCGTGACTTCTGACTTTGTCCACCCCAGTCCAACACCTGCATCTCTACATCGAGACATGTTGTTAGCCGAGGTCCCAGGATCTACAAACCCATCATGTCTGTCTCCACCCCACTGAGTTTAAATCTTGTGGCAAGAGAGTTCTCTGCGCATGGAGAGGGCTGTTGCTGAGGGGTTTGAGGACAATCCCTGTAGCTATCATTGAATTACTTCCTATTTTGGGATCAGACCAGCACGCTTAGAGCCAGCTAAGCACACTCACGTTTATTCTAAACTATATACTTGTGCAGGGCTGTTGGGAAGTCACACTGAAAGGCCAATGAGCTAGAGAGGAGTTGCTGAGGTTCCTTTTTTAACACAGAGATTTGTTACAATCTCAAGTGCAATGCCTAAATGAGTAATTTAACTTTCATTAGGGATGTGGGTAGATATGCTTCCATTCAAAGCAAAACATTTGTCTGCAGCCAGAACAGCTACAATGGGTCAAATGTGGGCCACATTTCAAGGCCACAGTGGTTTTTAATTCATTCATGAGATGTGGACATCACTCCTTCATGGGAGAGCCTAGGGCCAGAGGCCGCAGTCTTAGAACAAAGAGGCACCAATTTAAGATTAATTTTCTGATGAAGGGTCTAGGCCCGAAACGTCAAGCTTTCCTGCTCCTATGATGCTGCTTGGCCTGCTGTGTTCATCCAGCTCCACACCTCGTTATCTCAGCACCAATTTAAGATTGAGATGAGGAGAAATTTCTTCTCTCATCGGCCTGAGAGCCTTTGGAATTCCTTGCCACAGACAGCTGTGTGGGGGCAGAGTCCTTGGGTATATTTAAGGCTGAGATAGATTCTTGATCAACCAGGGAATCAAGAGTTATGGGGAAAAGAAGTGAGCAGTGTCAGATCAGCCATGATCCATTTGAATGGCAGTGCAGGCTCAAAGGGTTGAATAGCCTACTCCCTTTCTTATTGCCTACGATCTCATGGGTGCGGCCTTACGGCTAGGCCAGTATTTATTGCCCGTCACTATGAGATCCAGCTGGCTGACCTGGTTCCAATCACTACATCCCTCCCCCTTCGCAGTCCAGGGATGAAGGCCCACTATTTTTCCTGTAGCTTCTCCTGGGGTGTTTTTGTACCAGGTCCGGTTCCTCTGCCTCTGCCTCGGATATTGTGAAGTGTAACAGACCATAACCTGCCTCTTGTTACCAGAGTGCCTCGGCCAAAATTCATTGTCTTCTTTGGTAATGGCATCAAGGCTGCAACGTTTGCCATGTCCATCTCGTTCTCAGAAGTTTCTTCAACGCTAAGTGGAGGGGACAATTCACAGGTCCTGGCAGCAGTGCCAGATGCTCTGAGAGGAGGGGTATGTTTTGCTTGTGCCCCGTATGCAAGGTGGCACCCTTCATGTGGTCCACATGCTTGTTCAGGACTGCCTGTCCTACTTGAACGTTATACGTCACAGGACCTGACCTCGCATTGACCACACTACCCACTCACATAGGGCCATTTCCGTAGTTTTGGCACCAAACTTTGACTCCTGAAGTGAACTATCACTCTCGCCCAGAGGAGTCTTGTGGCTGGCTTTGGCATTTCTGATGCCATTTGCAGGAAGATCAGATTTAACCTGGTGCAGAGTCTGGTCTCCATTAACAACTCTGCGGGAGCTATCCCTGCTGCTGTACGAGGTGTGGTCCTATAATCAAACAGGAACAGGGGCAGTTTGGTATCAAGTGAAGCTGTAGGCTGTTTCTTTAAGATTGCCTTCAAAGTTTGGACAGCTCTTTCCACCAGACCATTAGATGATGGATGATATTGAGCTGTGCTTATGTGCTGAATGCCATTTATCCTTCGGAAATACTTGAATTCTCTGGTCTGTTATCTGTGATCAACACTTACGGGGGCCCATATGTTGCAAAAGATGCTCGCAATTTTTATGTGTCCCCATGTTTGATGAATGAAGTCCATGCACCTCCAAACACTTTGACTGGGCATCCACAATGTTTAAGACATTTGAGCCCTTGAAAAGACTGGCACAGTTGACATGTAACTGAGTCCAGGGTTTATGCTCTCATTGGTAAGATCAATTTCTCACTAGGCAGCAGCTAGTGGCAAATTAAGGTCAATTATAACTTGTTAAACGTCTCGTTAATGGCCCAACTCAACTCCTCAATGTTCAGCTTCCCATCTTAGCAGATACACTGAAAATACCTTAACATCGAGAAATATCGGCATGGAAACCAGAGAACGCCTGGCAACCTCAGCTCACTGCTTGCTTTGTAAGTCTTCCTTGTTGCTTAGGACCCAATAACTTCTGGTTGCCTTTCTAAAGGAAAGACATCTCAAACTTAACAGGGTGGAAAAAAATTTACAAAGATGTTCCCAGGACTGGATGGTTTGAGCTATCGGGAGAGATATTATAGGCTGTTTTTTTTCCCTTGGAGCATCGGCTACTGAGAGACAACCTCATAGAGATTTATTAAATCATGAGGGACATGGAGACAGTGAACAGCCAAGGTCATTTTCCCAGGGTAGGGGAGTCAAAAATGAGAGGGAATAGGTTTAAGGTGAGGGGGGGAAAAGATTTAAAAAGGACCTGAGGGGCAACATTTTCACACAGAGGGTGGTGCGTGTATGGAATGAGCTGCCAGAGGAAGTGGTGGAGGCTGGTACAATTACAACATTTAAAAGGCATCTGAATGGGTATATGGATAGGAAGGGGTTAGAGGGATATGGGCCAAATTTTGGCAAATGGGACCAGAGTAATTTAGGATATCAGGTCGACGTGGATGAGTTGGACCGTAGGGTCTGTTTCCGTGCTGTACAACTCAATGAATATATGTCTTGCAGGGAGTTCTGGTCTATGCATCCGGAACTCTCTGGCAGCCTGAGGGGAGATCCTGGTCAGAGTCCAGGCTGGAGTGAGTACTGTCCGAGACCCGCTACAGACCGGAGTGAGTACTGTCTGAGACGTGTTCCAGGCTGGAGTGAGTACTGTCCGAGACCCGCGATGGGCAGGAGTGAGTACTGTCCGAGACCCGAAATGGGCCAGAGTGAGTACTGTCCGAGACCCGTGATGGGCCGGAGTAAGTACTGTCGAGGTACGTGAAGGGCTGGAGTGAGTACTGTCCGAGACATGCTCCAGGCCAGAGTGAGTACTGTCCGAGACCCGCGATGGGCCAGAGTGAGTACTGTCCGAGACCCGTGATGAGCCGGAGTGAGTACTGTCCGAGACCCGCGATGGGCTGTAGTGAGTACTGTCCGAGAACCACTCCAGGCCGGAGTAAGTACTGTCTGAGACCCGCGATGCGCCGGAGTGAATACTGTCCGAATCCCAGTCCCGATCGGAGTAAGTACTGTCCGAGACCCACTCCAGACTTGAGTGAGTACTGTCCGAGACCCACGCCAGACCTGAGTGAGTACTGTCCGAGACGTGCTCCAGACCGGACTGAGTACTGTCCGAGCGCCGCAATGGGCTGGAGTGATTACTGTCTGAGACCCAGTCAAGGCCGGAGTAATTACTGTCCAAGACTCGCGATGGGCCAGAGTGAGTACAGTCCAAAACCCGCTCCAGGCCAGAGCGAGTACTGTCCGAAACCCACAATGAGCAGGAGTGAATACTGTCCGAATCCCAGTCCAGACTGGAGTAAGTACTGTCCGAGACCCACACCAGTGCCTACAAATTCCCCTTCAAGCCACTCACCACCCTGACTTGGAAATATATTGCCATTCCATCAATTTCACTTTGTCAAAATCCTGAAATTCCCTCCCGAGGAGCATTGTGAGCCTATCTACAGCACATGGACTGCAGCAGTTCAAGAAGACAGCTCACCACCACCTTCCCAAGGGCAACTAGGGACAGGCAAAAAATGCAGAACCAGCCAGTAATGTCCATGTCCCATTAGTGAACATAAAAACTCCTCAATGCAAAGCGAAGTTCATAATTAATTTTAGTGGCTGACATAATCAGAAACATATTAAGTCCCTTGTTGAATGGTGCCTCTATGAAGCAGCTACGGAGCTGTGGCAGATTTACCAGTCTTAACAGCCTTTATAGGGGAGGTGATGGCCTAATGGTATTATTGCTGGGTTGTTAATCCAGAGACCCAGATAGCATTCTGGGCACTAGGGTTCAAATCCTGTCATGGCAGATGGTGGTATTTGAATTTTTAAAAAAAATCTGGACTTAGGAATCTAATGATGACCATGAATCCATTGCTGATTGTCCTAAAGACCCATCTGGTTCACTAATGCTCTTTAGGGAAGGAAACTGCCATCCTTACCTGGTCTGGCCTCCATGTGACTCCAGACCCACAGTAATGCGGTTGACTCTGAACTGCCCTCAGGGCAATTAGGGATGGGCAATAAATGCTGCCTGGTCAGCAACACCCTTCATCCCATTAATGAATAATTTAAAAAAAAATTTGACTTTACCAAACAGTTTGACATGTAACTGAGGGAAATATCTGCAGAGCAAATATCAGAGTTTAATCTGGCTGTCTTGAAATAAAAATGGGAAGAGCTATAAAACATGCTACCCACTCATAAGCATCAGGTTTACGTTATCTTGCAAAGACCAGATTTGCACCATAATCTAGGCCACCATTTCAGAGTAGTACTGATGTCATGCTGCCATCATTCTGAGATCGGGAATTCAATCAGGGATCCAGTGGTCGACTCAAGGGAATATAAGAGATTACGAGCCATAAGATAAGAGGACATTCTCCACATATATTTGAACAAAACCTCTCCCACAGCAATCATGCAGAAAGTACATGAAAAAACATGGGAAAGCAACATGTCCATCCACCCCCACCTTGACTGCCAACATTCGGTCCAGTATTTATACCCTACCTCCTGATGGAAGTCACATTTAACCTGACATGCTTTCTGAACCATTTCAAGGGGTAATTAATTCTGGAAAGTTCCTCTTTGATTCTCCATCAACAAACCATGAAAGCTTTGAGACCATCATATCAAGTTACTCTTTTTACTGCTGGCCACACCTACATTATATTGAGCACTTGCAAGCTTTTTCCACTCTGCCCCTTTGCTGTATTTAATCTATAACATTGTTAAGTTGATTGAGCTGTGTTTGGTAGAACAGGAAATTTGATCCAGTAGCTGTGCCTGGGTAATAGACTGTAAATGACTGCGATGGAAAACTGAATTATCGTAGCTCTATTAATCTCCCTTGCTAACACAACAGGGAAGAATTTTGAAAGGAATACTTGGCATGAAGGAAGTTATTGTCTGTACATCAACTGGTATCTGATTGGCATGTTGATAGTAACAGTCATATGATTGCAATAACATTGTGGATTTCAGCCCTTTAACATAGTAAACATCTCACGGTTGTTCTCGGGAGAATTATCAAACAGAGTTTGACACTGTGTCACACTGGGCTTCAGGTTTTAGGAGCCACAGGCTGATTTGAAAAGGTTTCTGGTTACTAGCAAATAGATCAAATAGTCTTTTCCTCATTCCATATCTTTCTGTATTGCTGGTGCAAATGAGTGATCATGCTGCAGTACTGTGCAATGTAAGAGAAATTTAATTGTAAATGACTTAATTACTCATGCCACGTTTCTCTGGTTCCTCCAGTTCCATTAACAAGAGCTATGGGACACAAAATTTCCTTTATCGGCAGCACCCAAGTGCCACTTGTCGAGTGCCTTATCCCACTGACTGTTCCCTGTGTGGCCCACACAACATCCTGTGAGGGGAAAGATGAATGCAGAGTGTATCAGAAGGCCTTGAATTGATGCTAACATTTCAGGAAGCTCAACAAGTCAACCCACATACCTAATGTGTACAATGCTAATCCTGGCAACACATTTCTAGGTCACACTACCATCAACAAACATTCCCGTGAATGATTGAATGCACCTTAGCATTATTTAAAGGGCCAAGAACCCATAGTGCAAGTAAGGAGATTTTTATAAAATTGTTTCCTTTCCAAAGTGTCTGCAGTGTTTTAGGAATTTTTGTGGTGAGTTCTTCCGTTTGGTTGGAGCAAGTGACACTATATTCCCTGTGAAGGGGTGGGGGCAAGGATTTGGTCATCTGCCCAAAGATGGAATCCTCACTGACAGCAACTCTGGCTCTGCAACATGAGGTGGAAATGCCTTCTTCAAATTCACATCCAATGAAATTGCAGTCTTTCGATAGAAATGATTCTTTTAAAATTAATTCCTGGGATGCATCCCTGCCTGAGCCAGCATCACAGGGCAAGTAAGAGTCAACCACATTGTTGTGGGTCTGGTATCACGTTACTGGGTCATGACAGCAGCCACCTTCCAGGAAGGACATTCGTGAATCAGATGGATTCTTCCCCACCAGTCAACATGCCCTGAAAGCTTGAGTTTTCAAATAAACATTTTTGACTATAACCTGGTGTTGTGTAACGTCCAGCACTTTTTTTAAAACTAGAACCCCTACAGTGTGGAAACAGGCCCTTTGGCCCAACAAGTCCACATCAACCCTCGCAGTATCCCACCCAGACCCATCCCCCTATAACCCACACATCCTGAACACTATGGGGCAGTTTAGCATGGCCAATCCACCCAACCTTGTACATCTTTAGACTGTGGGAACAAACTAGAGCACCCAGAGAAAACCCACACAGACGCAGGGAGAATGTGCAAACTCCACACAGACAGTAACCCAAGGCTGGAATCAAACCCAGGTCCCTGGCACCATGAGGTAGTAGTGCTAACCACTGAGCCACCGTGCTGCCCTTTATCTACCCCACTCTAACACAGGCACCTCCACATCAATTAACAACAGTTTCATGGTCATCATTGGACTCTTAATTGCAGATCTTGATTGAATTCAAAATCTACCATCGGCCATCGGGGGAATCCAAACCCTGGTCCCCAGAAGATGACATTTGTCTCTGTATTAATAGTCTAGTGACAATATTTCTCTCACTTCAAATCTAATGTTGATCTTGCTTTTGTGCTCCTCCTGTGCAGCCCTGACCTTGTAGCCTCGCTCTGTCTAAACACCCTATGATCTATATGTCCTAGTATGTTATGATTTGCCTGTTCTGCTGGCAAAACAAAACTTTTCACTCTACTTTGATACTTGTGACAACAATAAATAGAACCGTATCAAATCACGAGGCCGTCATTTCCCCTGTTATTTCAATTCAGCAATATAAAGGGATTCCAAACTTTCTTTTCCTGTATATAAGATTATTTAAACAATGTGGCATCTGGTATGGTCAGAAATAGTAAGAACTGCCGATGCTGGAGTCAGAGGTAACACCGTATGGAGCTGGAGGAACACAGCGGGCCAGGCAGCATCAGAGGAGCAGGAAAGCTGACGTTTCAGGTCAGGACCCCTCTTCAGAAATGGGGGAGGGTAAGGGGGCTCTGAAAAAAATAGAGAGAGGAGGGATGGGGCTGGGGAAAGTAGGTGGGAAGGTTTTCTCCTGCAACCACAGGAAGTGCCACACCTGCCCCCACACCTCCTCCCTCACCCCAATCCCAGGCCCCAAGAAGATTTTCCACATCAGGCAGATGTTCACCTGCACATCTGCCAATGTGGTATACTGCATCCGCTGTACCCGTTGTGGCTTCCTCTACATCGGGGAAACCAAGCGGAGGCTTGGGGACCGCTTTGCAGAACACCTGCGCTCAGTTCGCAACAAACAACTGCACCTCCCAGTCGCAAACCATTTCAACTCCCCCTCCCATTCCTCAGATGACATGTCCATCCTTGGCCTCCTGCAATGCCACAGTGATGCCACCCGAAGGCTGCAGGAACAGCAAGTCATGTTCAGCCTGGGAACCCTGCAGCCCAATGGTATC
>JAHRHZ010000017.1:47087264-47099573 GCA_024137785.1 Ginglymostoma cirratum
CAATGCCACAGTGATGCCACCCGAAGGCTGCAGGAACAGCAACTCATATTCAGCCTGGGAACCCTGCAGCCCAATGGTATCAATGTGGATTTCACAAGCTTCAAAATCTCCCCTCCCCCAACCGCATCCCAAAACCAGCCCAGCTCGTCCCTGCCTCCCTAACCTGTTCTTCCTCTCACCTATCCCCTCCTCCAATCTCAAGCCCCACCCCCATCTCCTACCTACTAACCTCATCCCGCCCCCTTGACCTGTCCGTCCTCCCTGGACTGACCTATCTCCTCCCTACCTCCCCACCTACACTCACCTTTACTGGCTCCATCCCCGCCTCTTTGACTTGTCTGTCTCCTCTCCACCTATCCTCTCCTCTATCCATCTTCTATCCACCTCCCCCTCTCTCCCTATTTATTTCAGAACCCTCTTCCCCTCCCCCATTTCTGATGAAGGGTCTAGGCCCGAAACGTCAAGTTTTCCTGCTCCTATGATGCTGCTTGGCCTGCTGTGTTCATCCAGTCCCACACCTTGTTATCTCAAAGCTCAGTGCAAGCTGGAAGAACACCACCATATTTTCTACTAAGGGATTCTGCAGCCTTCTGGACTCAACATCGCATTCAACATTTTCAGGACTTGAGCTCTCCCATGTCCTTACCCCTAATTCCACACACCAGGCCTTGTTATCACATAGTTATTGCTGATAGAACATAGTTATAAAAATTGTTATCACTATTATACACAGCCCATTGTTAGCCGCTAACAGTCTCCATTAACAGCTGTCCCCTCTCCTGGCCAGATCATTATCCACTCCCTTGTCTGTCCAACTGTTCTTCTCTCTCTTAGGGCTCAAGCCCTATCCATCATTTACTCCTTACCACCTCACCCCACCCTACCTTCTGCATATAAACCAACATTTTCCTAGCTACCATTAGAATCTGAGGAAGTGTCACTTGACCATAAATGTTAACTCTGATTTCACTCCACAGATGCTGCCAGACCTGCTGAGTTTCTCCAGCAAGAGATCGTAGGAACTGCTGATGCTGGAGAATCTGAGATAACAAAGTGTAGAGCTGGATGAACACAGCAGGCCAACTATCAGAAGAGCAGGAAAGCTGGCATTTCCGGTCTGGACCATTCTTCAGAAATGGGTTTCTGAAGAAGGGTCCAGATCCGAAACGTCAGCTTTCCTGCTCCTCTGATGCTGCTTAGCCTGCTGTGTTCATCCAGCTCTACACCTTGTTATCTGAGTTTCTCCAGAAATGTCTGTTTTTGTTCCAGTTCTTTGTTTTATCCTGAGTTGGCTGATCACCCAGATCACAATAAATGGCAGAGCAAGCCCAAGGGTTGAATGACCTACTCCCCTTCCCATTATCTATAAGTATCCAATTCTGTTTTGAAATCGATAAGTGAACCAACAGCACACTCTCAGACAGTGCCTTCCAGCTCCTACACACAGTGTAAAAGGCTATTTTTGCTCCTAATCTTGTTGCTACTTTGCCAATCAGCTCGACACAATGTTCTTTGATTCACCAGGAGAAGAGATCTCCTTAGCTACAAGATGTCATTGTTCTTTCTTATGTGACACTGAAACCCCATGTTAGAGTCCCATCAATGTCATAAACAGTAGGGTTCTATCATTATTAATGTAGCAGCTGAAAGTCATAAAAATCACAATTTGCCAATTGATGATTGATATCTGGAGAACATCTATGACTCAATTGTTCCAGACACACTCATACGAGCAAGAATATTGTATCTGCAATGATAATTTCCTCACAACGCAGGCTAATGAAGCTCTTTGGGCATTCCAGCTCACATGTATACAAGAATTATGATTTTTCTTAAATTCATTTATGGGATGTGTGCATGGTTAGCCACATCAGCATTCATTGCCCATCTTTAATTTCCCAATTCAACCACATTGCTGGAGGTCTGGAGTCACATGTAGACCAGACCGCATAAGGGTTCCCTTCCCTGAAGGACATTAGTGAACCAGATGGGTTTTTCTAATAAGTTCATGGTCATCATTAGATTCTTAATTCCAAACACTTTTAAAAAAGCATTCAAACTCCACTGGGATTCAAAGCCAGATCACTAGAACATGTGTAGGAGCTAATTAGTGCAGATGCTGGAATCTGTACTGAAAACAACAAATTCTGGAAATTACAGACAGTCAGGTAACATTGATGACTCGAAACATTAGATTACTCTGTCTCCAAGGATGCTGCTTGACCTGCTTTCATTTCCAGAATTTTTTGAATATGACCAGGGTCTCTGGAGTGACGGTCTAGCAATGATACCGCTAGGCCATCTCCTCCCTAATTAAAGCCAAGAATCTACTTACCTTTAATGAAGTAGCAATCAGCAGGTCATTTTTATATCACGGTCAATTGCTGCAGGACAGCTTTGAAGTCCCCCAAAATTTATTAATATGAATGGAAAAATGTAATGAATACTCAGCAGGTCAGGTGGACTCTGTGGAAATATGAACAAAGCGACATTTCCAATCCGTGACTTTACGACAGAGTTAGAAAATGTGCTGATTTAACAGGTTTAAGCAGAGGCAGGAAAAATGGGGGTGGGGGAAGGGGAAGGAAGAACAGAAGGAAAGGTAGGATGTCAGGACACATTAGATGACAAAGGAGATGATGGTGCAAGAGAAAATAGAACACAGAACAAAGAACAGTACAGGCCCTTCGGCCCAGGATGTTGTACTGACAATTATCCTACTAAGGTCAATCTACCCTGCATACTCTGCATTTTACTATGCTCCATGTGTCGCTTAAAAATCTCTAAAGTATCTAACAAAGGGGTGGTAATGAGACAAGAATTAAAATGTTCACTTATCGATTTCAAAACAGAACTGGATACTAACAGAGTTATGAATGTAACAGCTGAATGTCATAAATATCACAATTTGCCAATCGATGATTGATATCTGGAGAACATCTATGACTCATTTGTTCCGGGCACATTCGCTCTTGAGCAAGAATATTGTATCTTCGATGATAATTTCCCCACAACACAGGCTGAAAAGCATATGGCAACAGCAGGATCATAGTCAGCATCTGCTGCTCAAAATAATGGGGGCAGCAGTTAGGATCTGAAATTGTGAGGGCTTGAGGCACCTCATTAGAACAGGTATTTTTCATTCATTGAAAACAACAAATGCTGGAGATCACAGCGGGTCAGACAGCATTTGTGGAAGGACAGCAAGCTAACGTCACAAGTCTAGATGGCTCTTCATCAGAGCTTGTCGACTTGGGCTCAGAAATGGCAGATGGAGTTTAATCCAGACAAATGTGAGGTGAGATAACAAGGTATGGGGCTGGATGAACACAGCAGGTCAAGCAGCATCACAGGAGCAGGAAAGCTTGACGTTTCGGGCCTAGACCCTTCATCAGAAATGGTGGAAGGGAAGAGGGTTCTGAAATAAATAGGGAGAGAGGGGGAGGTGGATAGAGGATGGATAGAGGAGAGGATAGGTGGAGAGGATGCAGACAAGTCGAAGAGGCGGGGATGGAGCCGGTAAAGGTGAGTGTAGGTAGGGGGGTAGGGAGGAGATAGGTCAGTCCAGGGAGGAAGGACAGGTCAAGGGGGCGGGATGATGTTAGTAGATAGAGATGGGGGTGGGCCTTGAGGTGGGAGGAGGGGATAGGTGAGAGGAAGGACAGGTTAGGGAGGTGGAGATGAGCTGGGCTGGTTTTGGGATGCGGTTGGGGGAGGGGAGATTTTGAAGCTTGTGAAATCTATATTGATACCATTGGGCTGCAGGGTTCCCAGGCTGAATATAATTTGCTCTTCCTGCAGCCTTCGGGTGGCATCATTGTGGCATTGCAGGAGGCCCAGGATGGACATGTCGTCTGAGGAATGGGAGAGGGAGTTGAAATGGTTCGCGACTGGGAGGTGCAGTTGTTTGTTGCGAACTGAGCGCAGGTGTTTTGCAAAGCGGTCCCCAAGCCTCCGCTTGGTTTCCTCGATGTAGAGGAAGCCACAACGGGTACAGCAGATGCAGTTTACCACATTGGCAGATGTGCAGGTGAACATCTGCCTGATGTGGAAAATCTTCTTGGGGCCTGGGATTGGGGTGAGGGAGGAGGTGTGGGGGCAGGTGTAGCACTTCCTGCGGTTGCAGGGAAAAGTGCCACGTGTGGTGGGGCTGGAGGGGAGTGTGGAGTGGACAAGGGAGTCACAGAGAGAGTGGACCCTCCGGAAATGTGAGGTGATGCATTTTGGAGAATCAAACTTAGGTGTGAATTATGCTGTAAATGGCAGAACACTTAGGAACATTGATATACAGATGGTTCAGGGCAAGAAGGTTCACATTTCCCTAAAAGTGGCAACATGGGTGTCCGAGGTGATTAAGAAGACATATGGCATGCTTGTCTTCATCATGCGAGGCATGGAGTACAAAAGTCGGCAAACCATGTTGCAGCTGTATAAAACCCTCGTTAGGCCACATTTCAAGTACTGTGTGCAGTTTTGGTCACCACATTACCGAACATAATCCCAAACTAAACTAGTCCCACCTGCCTGCTCCTGGCCTATATCTCTCCAAACATTTCCTATTCACATACTTATCCAAATGTCTCATAAACGTTGTAATTGTGCCAACATCCATCACTCCCTCAGAAGGTTCATTCCACACAAGAACCACCCTCTGCGCAAAAAAATTGCCCCTCATGTCTTTCTTAAATCTCTCTCCTCTCTCCTTCACACAGAGAGTGGTAGGCGTGTGGAATGAGCTGCCGGCAGTAGTAGAGGAGTGAGATACATTAGGGACATTTAAGCGACTCTTGGACAGGCACATGGAGGATAGTAAAATGTAGGGTATGCAGGGAAATTTGATCTTAGTAGGATAATAGGTCGGCACAACATCGTGGGCCAAAGGGCCTGTACTGTGCTGTACTGTTCTATGTTCTACATTCTATGTTCTCACTTTAAAAATGTAGCCCCTAATCTTGAAATCCCCCATCCTTGAGAAAAGACACCTACCATGAAGCCTATCTAAACCCCTCAAGATTTTATAAACTTCTGTAAGGTCAACTCTCAACCTCCTATGGGCCAGTGAAAAAGTCCCAGCTTGTCCAGCCTTTCTTTATAACTCAAACTTTTCATGCCCATCAAGATCCTGGTAAATTTCTTCTGAATCATCTCCAGCTTAATGATATCCTTCCTACAACAGGGCGACCAGAACTGGACATGGTATTCCAGAAGAGGCCTCAGCAATGTCCTGTACAACCTCAACATGACTTCCCAACTCATATACTCAAAGGACTGAAGGCAAGCATGCCAAATGCCTTTTTTAAACCACCCTGTCTATACGTGATGGAAATTTCAAAAAATTATGTACCTTCATCCCTAGGTCCCTCTGTATTACCCAAGGCCCTACCATTAATTGTATCAGCCCTACCCCTTGTTTGTTTTACCAAAATGCCACACCTCATGTTTATGCAGATTGAACTCCATCTGCCATTTTTCAGCCCATTGACCTATTTGATCCGGTTGAGGTATGCAGCTAAGAACAGAAGCGATTATAACAGGTCTCTCAATTGCCCAACACTGAGCACTACACTGAAGCAAGTAGCCAGTACATTTCCACTGAACCCTTCAACAACTGCTGGGACATTCAGTGATGCTGAAGCCTTTGAAGGAACCACTTCTGACTCTTTTCCCACCAAAGCTTTTACTGATGATAGCTGTCATCTGGTGTTAGTGGGGTCTGAAAGGATGTCGATCTGCCGAGGGAGGAAGTCACATAATGTTAACATAACTAGGTCAGTAACTCTGCACCTAGGCTGTTGTTTCTGAGGACAAGATTTCAAATCCCAAAATGGCAAGTGCTGATACTTGAGTGTAATATGAAGCTAGCCTAATGGTGTCTGGGAAACCAACGTTAAAAACAAAACGAAAGAACTGCAGACGCTGAAAAGCTGAAATTGCTGGAAAATCTCAGAGGTTTGGCAGCATCTGTGGAGAGAAATTGGAGTTAACGTTTTGGTCCAGTGACCTGTTCTGAAGAAGGGTCACTGGATCTAAAATGTCTTTCTCTGATTCCTGTCCAGACCTGTTGATATTTTCTAACAATGTTTTTGTTTCAGGGAACCAATGCTGTTTGCTGTAAAAATCCTTCTACTCCATAAGTGCCCCTCACGAAAGGAAATTGCCATCCTAACTTGGTCATGGCTACATGGGACTTGATTTAATTTATTATAGTCAGATGTACTGAGATACAGTGAAAAGTATTATTTTGGATGTGATGCAGGCAGATCTCACATTACATAAGTGCATCAAGGTAATAAAACAGAATGCAGAATATAGTGTGAGAGCTACAGAGATGTACTCTGGTTGGCTCTTATCTGGGCAAGTGAGATGGGCAGTAAATACTGACCTAGGCAGCAAGGCTCACATCCAATAGGCAAATGTTTCAGAGATTCATAGAATCCCTACAGTGTGGAAACAGGCCTTTCCGCCCAACAAGTCCACACCAATCCTTGGAGCATCCCACCCAGACCCCTCCCCACTAATCTACACTTCACTGAAGCATGATGGGTAATTTAGCATAGCCAATCCACCTAGCCTGCACATCTTTGGACTGTGGAAGGAAACTGGAGCATCTGGAGGAAACCCACACAGACACGGGGAGAATGAGCAAACTCCACATAGGCAGTCGCCTGAGGGTGGAATTGAACGCGGGTCCCTAGTGCTGTGAGGCAGCAGTGCTAACTACTGAGCCACCATGCTGCCCCTTTTAAGTGTTAAAAAGTTGTCAATATTTTGAGAAATAGCTGCTTATATCCAACCAGTGCGTATATGACAAGACTAATGACTGAAACCAGAAAAGATCAGCTATGTCCTGGAATCACTATTAAATGCTTTTATTCAAGCTGTCAGCTCAAGACTGTTATTGGAGCAAATATAGCTGTTAGTGTCAGCGCTGTCCTTGAAATCTCTTCAGGCCTTGCTGCTGCAAATATCTCCAGACTGTCAGAAATTCCTTGCATAGTGTTTGTAGAGGCAGACAGCGGACATCTCCGATGTTCCCATCATTTTCGAGAGGCCCCCGTCTGTGGCCAACATCAGATAGTGATGTCATGGCTTAATTGATCCACTCGTGGAATATTTCTGAATGGACTTGATGCAGACTGAGAATACTGAATAAATTGCTCCAAAATCCAAATAGGAAGAAACCTCTGGGCTCTTAGGTTTGATGGTGTAATACTGAGAACTATTTTTGCTGCCCTGCAATATTGCCCTTATCCACATTGATTATCTGAACATTTATCTGGCTCAAAAGATTATAATTTCTTTTATATTCTGGATCCATGTCCAAATCTATCTTTGCGCTGAAAACTTGTTTTAATGGTTCTCTGCTTTGTCAATGATGTTTTTTAATATCCTATAATTTCCTGTTTCAGATTTTATGTTCCTCCCTCCTTCACTCTCTCCCGATGTCAGGAATATTGCTAGTTTGTCTCTATCCCTTTTTAATTCTCACCTTTGATCTCTGTTCCATTTTGACCAAAATACTAGCTTATGTTTCAGTTCACTAGTTTAATGAAGGACTTGCAGCCTCAACCCCAAGCTATCCTTTCTCTTTAGAGATGCCTACTTTGGGCTCATTTCTGGCATGTCACAGAATCACAGAATTACTGCAGTGCAGAAAGAGGCCATTCAGCCCATTGTACCTACATTAGCCGTCTTACTATGTGCCAATCTCCTGCCTTTTGCCTATATTCCCATTTCTATCCAAATAACCATCCAAATACCCTCTTGACTTCTGCAATTGAACCTGCCTCCACCACATTTCCAGGCAGAGCTTTCCAATCTTCAGAAAAGATTTACAAGGATACTGCCAGGGTTGGAGGGTTTGAGCTACAGGGGGAGGCTGAATAGGCTGGGGTTATTTTCCCCGGAGCATCGGAGGCCGAGGGGTGATCTTATAGAGGTTTATAAAATCATGAGGGGCATGGATAGGGTGAATAGCCAAGGGCTTTTTCCCAGGGTGCAAGAGCCCAAAACTAGAGGGCATAGGTTTAAAGTGAGAGGGGAAAGATTCAAAAGGAGCAACTTTTTCACACAGAGGGTGGTGCATGTTGGGAATGTGCTGGCAGAAGTGGAGGCTGGTACAATTACAATATTTAAAAGGCATCTGGATGGGTACGTGAATAGGAAGGGTTTAGAGGAATATGGGCTAAATGCCGGCAAATGGGACTAGATTAATTTAAGATATCTGGTCAGCATGGATATGTTGGACTGAATGGTCTGTTCCCGTGTTGTGCAGCTCTACGACTCTATTATTGTAAAGGAGGAGGCTATTCAATCTAATCAGCCCAGCCTGCAATGGCTCGATTGACCAGTCTGACTCTATTATCCAGTCCCTGTTAGCATGCAAAGGGGCAGCATGGTGGCTCAGTGGTGAGCACTGCTGCCTTACAGCACCAGGGACCCAGTTCAATTCCACCCTCAGGCCACTGTCTGTGTAGAGTCTGCACATTCACTGTGTGTGGGTTTCTTCCAGGTGCTCCAGTATTCTCCCACAGACACAAAGGTGTGCAGGTTAGGTGGATTGGCCATGCTGATTTGCCCCTAGTGGTCAGGAATGTGCAGGGTTGGTGTGTTAACCATGGGAAATGTGGGGCTACAGAGATAAGGGTAGGGGGTGGTTCTGCAGGGAATGCTCTTCAGAGGGTTGATTGAACTCAAGGGGCTGAATGGCCTGCTTCCACACTGTGAGGATTCTATGAATTCCACATTCAGCCCTCAATGGCTCTATTAGCTGGCCTGACTCCATTATCCAGTCCCAACCTGCAGCTTTTTCTCTAAACACCATTGCTTAACACCATTCTTAAACACCATTGCTATCCAAAGGAAAAATTGCCTAACATCTTATTGTGCGACAAACAATTTTTAGATCATCCTTGCTTCATTCGCACGCCACTTTAAATCTATTCCCTCTGCTATCTTGTTTTCCTCATCAGCTAGATGAACAAAACGAAGAAACCTTTTCACATTGTATTAACATTCACAGCTCATCATCGCTGTTTTAGCAAAAATTTAAGCGCTGGCTGCTCAGTAACCATTTGGCAACTGGGTGTGCAGTGTTAATGAAATCAAAAGAAACCTGACACCTTCAGTTTGTAGTTCATGTGCAACTTCCTGATCTCAGGCTCTTATCCTATCTCCTCGTCACTAGGCAGCGCTGAGCTTTAGAAGGACCGCCCATAGGAATTGGTTTTAACAATACTGGAAAGTAACAACAGGAGATCAGTCAAGCAGTCGCGGCAGCAGTGAATCTGCACGTTGGCAAACGGCGTTTCTAATACAGAAGGGAGTTCCTCCACCTACAGCGTCAGTTTTTGTAAGTTTTACTGCCTCCTTAGTTCTCGTATAAAAGAAAGGGTATGATGTCTTCCTTAAATCTGTATATATGTATGCAGACAGCCTGTGTTTCTGCATAACTGATCATTTGCTAGAGTTAAAGCACTGGGGTGAAACGTTTCTGAGCATTCAGTTTTGCCAGGAGGATCCATGCAACCTGTTCAGAGATTTCATAACCCAGCCTCTGGTGAAGACTGTGGGGTATGGGGGAAGGGGGATGTAGCTGAACCCAGGCCTCCTGGCTCAGAGATAAGTGTATCGCATGGGAATGTGGAGACAATACAGACTGCAGATGCTGGAAGACAGAGTCTGTAGGTGTGAGGCTGTAAAAGCACAGCAGATCAGACAGCATGCGAGGAGCAGGTGAGTCAATGAGGGACTCCAAGCATACACACAGTTCAGGCACAATCTGGTTGTAGGGACAGCAGGTTAAACGGGCTAAATGATCTACATCTGATCCTATTTTGTTGTGGAGGTGCTGGTGTTGAATTGGGTTGGGACAAAGTCAGAACTTACACGACACCAGGTTATAGTCCAACAGGTTTATTTGAAATCACAAGCTTTTGTCATAAGGTGAGGAAGGAGCAGCGCTTCAAAAGCCTGTGATTGCAAATAAACCTGTTGAACAATAACCTGGTATCCTGTGACTTCTGACTTGATTCTATTCTGTCAATTGTAGTGAAAAGCAAAGTATTTTTCCCCTGAAATCCTTGAATGCAAAGTCTGCATTGAAATGTCGAGGTTGTTATTCACAAGAAGTGCAATGGAGTGGAGAGTTTTGTGACTTTTAATTTACGTCTCATTTCTCCTCCTACCCTTGATTGCTATATACACCATCCTGCCTGGTATACCCGCACATTGTGCACTTCCTCGGTTATGCTTCTTGGCAATTGCTTATTTACTTACGCACAATTCACGCCCGTGCCTTTCCAACTGTCAGAAGACAAAAGTTTATTAAATAATGAGGGGTACAGATAGAATAATGGTAGGTGTCTTTTCCCTAGGGATGGGGGATTTCAAGACTAGGGGACACATTTTTTAAGGATGAGAGGAGAGAGATTTAAAAAAGACATGAGGGGCGAATCTTTCACACAGAGGGTGGTTCACGTATAGAATGAACTTCCTGGGGAAGTGGTCGATGTGCAATTACAACGTTTAAAAGATATATGGATAAGTACACGAAGAGGGAAGGTTTGGAGGGATATGGGCCAGGAGCAGGCAGGTGGGACTAGTTTAGTTTGGGATTATGTTCGGCATGAACTGGTTGGGCCGAAGCGTCTGTTTCTGTGCTGTATGACTCCAAGAGACCATTCTCTTTAACCAAGTTTTCTGTCCTTCTGCTTTGCCATTTCTGTTTACCGTACTGTCTTCTGCTGTGCCTCTGTCCAAGGCTGTGAGGTGACCTTTGTCACATGAGGTTTGCTGTTAAAATACAAAATGTTGTGCTGTCAGGAGACCTACCTGCATCCAATGACTGGACTGTTCATAAAAAAAGCAGTTAATTATTCACACTGAAGCCTTCAGGTAGCAGCACAGAATGTCTAGTTTAGCACTTCATAATAATAGCTGTAATAATGACGTGCAAAGTGAATGTCATACTTATGCAGTAGGTGTTCACTAAGATGGAGATAGATACTTGTTGTAGAGATCACATTACTCCTGACTTCAAACCTTTTCCTGCAGTTGTGTATTCAGTGTCTCTGATATTGACTTCCTCATTGTGATAAATTGCAGCTGTCCTTTTTTGAATGAATGTGTTAAGAATGAGAGCGAAGCCAATTCCTTTATCTATTTCTCAATGGCTACAGCAAACATGAAACTGTAGATACAGCAAAATTCTTCATCAAGCCATGGCATCAGTCACACCAAGCAAAAACAAGAAGGCAGATTACTACCTGAATGGCTGTAAATTGGGAGAGGGGAGTGTGCAGTGGGACCTGGGTGTCCTTATGCACCAGTTGCTGAAGCTAAACATGTAGGTGCAGCAGGCGGTAAAGAAGGCAAATGGTATGTTGGCCATCATTGTTAGAGGTTTCGTGTACAGGAGCAGGGACGTGTTGTTACGGTTGTACAGGGCTTTGGTGAGACTACACCTAGAATATTGTGTGCGGTTTTGGTCTCCTTTTCTGAGGAAGGATGCTCTTGCTCTCGAGGGAGTGCAGCAAAAATTTACCAGGCTGATTCCAGGGATGGCGAGTTGGGATTGTTTTCGCTGGAGTTCAGATGAATGAGGGGTACCTTATAGAGACTTATAAAATTCTAACAGGACTGGACGGGGGAGGGGGGAGGTAGATGCAGGGAGGATGTTCCCGATGGCGGGTGTGTCCAGAACCAGGGGTCACAGTCTGAGGATTCAGGGTAGACGATTTAGGACGGAGATGAGGAGACATTTCTTCACCCAAAGCGTGGTGAGCCTGTGGAATTCATTACCACAGGAAGTAGTTGATGCCAAAACATTGAATGTATTCAAGAGGCGACGAGATATAGCACTTGAGGCGAATGGGATCAAAGGTTATGTGGAGAAAGCAGGATTAGGCTATTGAGTTGGACGATCAGTCATGATCGTGATGAATGGCGGAGCAGGCTTGAGGGGCCGAATGGCCTCCTCCTGCTCCTATCTTCTATGTTTCTATGTTTCCTGCTTTCCTGTTCTAATGGACTATAGTATAAGACAGTGTTTGCTTCATTTTAAATCATTGGCGTAATTGCTTTTCAGAACAATCTATAAATTTGGTTTGTATAGCAATGTAAATAAGAGTTAGTTGAGTAAAAAGAGATGTTGATTTTATGTCACCCATATTGCATTGTTGCATAAAGCCAAGTTTACTCACATCCTGAGATAAAATGTACTGCAGATGCTGGAGAATCCGAGATAACAAGCATGGGGCTGGATGAACACAGCAGGTCAAGCAGCATCATAGGAGCAGGAAAACTTGA
>JAHRHZ010000017.1:47114162-47125291 GCA_024137785.1 Ginglymostoma cirratum
GGAAAGCAGACAAGGGTGGGGAGGGAAAAATGTCTTTGGTGGTGGGCATTATAGATTGAGACATAGTTGTTGCAAGCAGATAAGCACGTCCACAGTTTATCACATTCCCTTAAGGCAGGTCATATGTGATATCATATGCCGTGGTTCCACACCTTGTGGTTACTGATACGTTATCTTTAAGTGGAACATGTCTTAAGCTTTGGGTCAACATTGAATCAGCAGGTTCTAAGCTTTCTGCAGATATGCAGCAATTTGTCGCATATCTCTTACTTGACCTATTTTCTCATCATTCCAACCTCTAATTCTAAGCTTTGGCTACATTCTACATCTAATTGCTCTTGACACCTTAATTATTCTTCCACAATTCCTTCCTTTTTGATCCTTGGATCAACGTCAATCATTACTGTTGTCAAATGGGGAATCATACCCCACAGGAAAGGGTCTCATTTTGAGGCATTCCTGTTCTCATAATCAGGATCGCTGGTTACAGTGAGGGGGAATAAAGGGACAGGGTTTTGAGGTCCAGAGGGGAGGATGGAATGAATCAGACGTATAGCGATAACACACATAATAATAATAACCAGGATGATACCATAATGAGTTAGAGTACTCCACTAATTCCCGATCGGCCATCAACCAGAGTTAGGAGGATTAAAGTTATGAAATTGCTCACCAACAGCTTTGATCTGGTGGACGGCACGTTGGTGGTGATCAGCCAAACGAGTGATGTTTTCGGATTCATCCGGGATATAAGTGCAGCACTCTTGGCCAAAGATGGCAGATGTGCCGCCTTTCTTGGCCAAAATAAATTCAAGGGGCCAGGCGATTCTCTAAGGCCACAGTGCGGATTGCCACAAGTTTGGCAGATAAGCGGGAACTGGCTTGGTAAGTTTCCTCAAAAGCATAGGCAGTCTCGTTGGCCAATTTCTTGAAGGCAGATGCCATGCTAATTAATTTGCGTGCTGCTTTCCCGGTCCCATAAATAGGGAAGGTAATCAGAAAGAACCATCAGAGGAGCAGGAAGGCTGACGTTTCGGGCCTAGACCCTTAGGCCCGAAACGTCAGCTTTCCTGCTCCTCTGATGCTGCTTGGCCTGCTGTGTTCATCCAGCTCTACACCTTGTTATCTCAGATTTTCCAGCATCTGCAGTTCCTGCTATCTCTGAATCATAAAGGACCACTCGGTTTCAGTCATAGCATGCTTGTTACGTCTGGTCAATGAGGGCTGCTTGTCTAGAGTTGGGAGATGACGCATGCGAGGAACAATATCGGCCAAATAGCAAGATCTGGTTCGCGAAGGAGGCAGCCAAGCGTGGGCCCTAAGGCCACAAACAAAAGAGGTATTATTATAAGGGATAAACTGAGTTATATAATCAGGAAACCAAACATGGTCAAAAGTTCCTGCTGATGTGAGGTTAATAAACTTGAGCTTGGATGGAGGCCAAGCCTTGGGCATAACATTAAAATATTAGGTAAAATTACTCTGACCCATAAACCAGCCCTCAAGGTTAGATCTGGTGAGGCAAATGGAATTTACCAGTTTTCCCACCCTTGATGTATTAGTGATGGCGACATATGGTGGGATACGGTCAGTATTAAATCAAGGTTGATACCAACCTTTAAATGTTAAAAAGTTGTACCCGGCCGATTCCCACTTATCTTAGGTGCCTGTAGTGCCCACCCAATATATCCCCCTCACTGTGGAAGATGTAGCAGCCATGCGAATACCAGCCCTTAGGGATTCATTCTGTCGAATGACCCATTCTGCCAATTTGGGACATTAAAAGGGACCGGTTGTAAGGGGATTCCCCCATCTGAATGAATCGGGACGTGAGTGCACACCCAGCATGAGGAGACATTTAGCCATGTTGCAGATTCGTAACTGAGGGATAAAAAGGAGTTATGGGCTGGAGGGAGAGAGGACTCTTTAACTGATGCCACTGCATTGGATTTAACTGGACTGCCCAGGAGACAGAAAAGAGCTATTAGAAGCCACTGGATCTTTTTAGGTCTTTAGTCTTCCAGAGCGACCTTATCTTTCTTCAGCAGCTTGCACCGAGTTGCATGAACCCAGTCCTGATGTTATTCTACTTTGACGGCAGTGCGGGTAATATTTGATAGAGACTTTTCCACCTAGGAGAAAAATAATTATTTTGGAGTGCTTTGGTATATACAAAATCACCAGATGTAAATGGATGAGTGTTCTCCTCCTTGGGCTTTGGCAGTGCTGCAAAGACTTTATCATGATTCGACTGGGCCGCCTCACTTAGGGCCTGTGCATACTGTAAGGTTTTCTCATCGACCCAAATTAGTGCCACATCAGCCCCTGTCACTGGGAGCTTGGTGCCTGTGGTCATGGGCGTTCCCATTAAGACCTCAAACAGGGTTGGGCCTGTTCTATTTACCTGATTCCTTAGCGTGTAAAGGGGAATAGGCAGAGCTTCGGGCCATTTTAAACTAGTTTCCTGACAGACCTTTCCAAGGGTATTTTTTTGCGTACCATAGTCTCGGTCTACTATCCTGGAGGATTGGGGTTGGTAAGGTATGTGCACCTTCTATTCAAATCCCGTGGCCTGAGTCAGGGCTGTAACTATCTTTCCTGTAAAATGTGTCCATCTATCGCTGTTCACGTGTATTCCAAATCTAGGGATGATGTCCTTCATCAGGCATTTTACCACTGTTCTAGCATCATCTTTTCTGGTTGCAAAAGCTTCCACCCACTTGGAGAACATATCCACTATCACTAGTATATATATGACACCTCCAGACAATGGCATATGCTCAAAGTCTATTGGTAAATTTCCAAAGGGTCCACCTGGTACTGGTAAGTGATCAAACTTGGCTGGTGTTTTTCCCCTATTGCACGGCTGGCAAATGGTCTACAGTAGTACTGTCAGGGAGAAGGGTGGTGGGGTTCAGTGAGGGAGCTCGGCAGAAGGAGATCTTTGGCTTAGACAGTAACATGACCTCATACCCAGTGTGGAGAGCGGCAGTAAAATGTTGAGGTAACAAGGTGTAGAGCTGGATGAACACAGCAGGCCAAGCAGCATCAGAGGAGCAGGAAAGCTGACGTTTCAGGCCTAGACCCTTCTTCAGAAATGAAGAAGGAGGTACCATTTCTGAAAAAGGGTCTAGGCCTGAAATGTCAGCTTTCCTGCTCTTCTGATGCTGCTTGGCCTGCTGTATTCATCCAGCTCCACACCTTGTTATCTCAGATTCTCCAGCATCTGCAGTTCCTACTATCTCTGAAACAGTCCGCCCTTTCTACCAGGTTTAGGAATGGGCAAAATGGGGCTGCAACAGGGGCTTTGGGCTGGACGCAAAACACCTCCGGAATGGATTCCCAAGTATCCTTAAACCTAGCAGCTGCTCCCAAAATCACTATATTGCCTAGCTCCATTAGTAATGGCAGCTTTAGTGCGAGTCTGGAGCCAAGTCTCTCTCTGCTCTCGTTTCCCTGATTCTAAAGGTCATCATTAGGGGCCCTGTCACCCTTGAGTCCCAGTGGGACAGCAAACAAATCTTTAACAGCTGGCCAGGAAGTGCCGTACACAACCTTTAACAGTGACAGCATATCACCGGGCAAGGGGTTATAAATTTGTCACATCTGTACTAACCAATTATGAAATGGGATGGGTTTGTTTTAAATGGGGTTCGGGGCTTCATTTATCATACTTTGGGTCTAGGAGGGGATTCAGGGGCGTAATACAGGAACTTGCCCTACCATTACGTAGGGGTATTGTTCAACTGTACTACTAATGGGTTCCTTAGGAACACTGTCGGGGGGAGGACCCTCCTGTTCAGCTGCCCATCGCCTTTGGGTCTGTACCCCTACTGTGTCCAAAGAGGTGACCTGAGATGTTGCGTTAGTAGGTGGTAGCTCATGATGGGGGGTGGGGGGAAGTGGAAACAGTCTCTAAGAGCAGCTGCCAAGAGAATATCATCGCTAACCTGATCCTTGCTTTTGTCAGACTGTTCTAACTTTGGAAACATTCCCACAGCTGGAGCGCCAGGCTTAATATTCTTTCCATCACCAGGAGCCTTGTCTTTATTAGGTTTCGGGGTTTGATGGCGCCTGGCCATTTCCAACCATTTATCAAAACAAATCATCATCCCAGTTTGGGTCTCCGTTCCCAACATCTGCCTCACTTTTCCAAAACTGTATCTTTTTCAAACCAACCACCCGTACAAATCACTAGAGAACGTAACAGAGTGCTTGCTGTCTCCAGTTTCCAGCCAAACTTTATCGGCAGGTGATCCAGGAGGAACCAGCGGGTCCCCAAGAAGCTAGTGCTATTTCTGGATTTCCTCAATCCTCCTTGCAGTTGCCTTTTTCAGTTTCACAGGAAGCTCTTTTGCCTCGGGTCTCTTGGCTTCCTCGCTTGTTTGGCTACCCATTATTTAACAAGTCCCACTTACCAAGGGATCAAACTCTAAATTTAAATGAGTATTAACAATTTATAATTTCGTATCTTAACCCTATATTTTCTTCTACTCGAATTTACCATTCCCCAGCCCCGAGGTCTCGTTATACCTCAGTCCTCGAAGTCTCCCAGACTGTTTTGGGCTTTTGGTCCAATTGTCCTAATTGTTCACTTATTTCTCAATGAGTTTCTGTCTTCCACACGTCGTCTTGCCCGTCCTGTCTTTCCAATCTCCCCGAGATCGGATCAGGGCGGCTCAACGAGAGTCACCAGCTGGGGAAACTCGAATTCCTTGCAAACTCCTTTCTCTTATTCCTATCGATTTGGTCCGGATCCCGTAAAGATGGGAATCCTGAGATAAAAGGTACTGCAGATGCTGGAGAATCCGAGATAACAAGGTGTGGGGCTGGATGAGCACAGCAGGCCAAGCAGCATCATAGGACCAGGAAAGCTTGATGTTTCAGGCCTAGACCCTTCATCAGAAATGGGGGAGGGGAAGAGGGTTCTGAAATAAATAGGGAGAGAGGGGGAAGCGGATAGAGGATGGATAGAGGAGAGGATAGGTGGAGAGGAGGCAGACCAGTCGAAGAGGCGGGGATGGAGCCAGTAAAGGTGAGTGTAGATGGGGGGGTAGGGAGGAGATAGGTCAGAACCGTGAACCATTTCAACTCCCCCTCCCATTCCTCAGACGACATGTCCATCCTGGGCCTCATGCAATGCCACAGTGATGCCACCCGAAGGCTGCAGGAACAGCAAATCATGTTCAGCTTGGGAACCCTGCAGCCCAATGGTATCAATGTGGATTTCACAAGCTTCAAAATCTCCCCTCCCCCTGCCGCAACCCAAAACCAGCCCAGCTCATCTCCACCTCCCTAACCTGTTCTTCCTCTCACCTATCCCCTCCTCCCACCTCAAGCCCCACCCCCATCTCCTATCTACTAACATCATCCCGCCCCCTTGACCTGTCCGTCCTCCCTGGACTGACCTATCTCCTCCCTAGCCCCCCACCTACACTCACCTTTACTGGCTCCATCCCCGCCTCTTCAACTTGTCTGCCTCCTCTCCACCTATCCTCTCCTCTATCCATCCTCTATCTGCCTCCCCCTCTCTCCCTATTTATTTCAGAACCCTCTTACCCTCCCCCATTTCTGATAAAGGGTCTAGGCCTGAAACGTCAAGCTTTCCTGGTCCTATGATGCTGCTTGGCCTGCTGTGTTCATCCAGCCCCACACCTTGTTATCTAAGGTAGGAATCCTGCCGACTACGCCAGATTGTCAAAGATATTAATTCAGTCACACATTGGAGCTTTGGATTTCTAGATAAAGAGGCTTTATTCGTGATATCACGGGGAGCCAACGCTGACAAAAGGTCAGGTCTGTAGTCTCTGAGTACAAAACAAACCAGTACTTATATGCGCCGTTATAGAGTGAGACATAGTTGTTGCAAGCAGATAAGCACGTACACAGTTTATCGCATCCCCTTAAGGCAGGTCATATGACATATCATATGCCATGGTTCCACACTTTGTGGTTACTGATATGTTATCTTTGAGTGGAACGTGTCTTCAGCTTTGGATCAACATTGAATCAGCAGGTTCTAAATTTTCTACAGATATGGAACAATTTGTTGCATATCTCTTACTTGACCTATTTTCTCATCATTCCAACCTCTAATTCTAGGCTTTGGCTACATTCTACATCTAATTGCTCTTGACACTTTAATTATTCTTCCACAAAGGTGTATTACAGAAATTCATTGAGGCTCCTTGGATAGCATCTTCCAAACCCATGACAACTATGACAGAGAAGGACAATGGTTGCAAATACATAGGAACACCATTACCTACAAGTTCCCCTCCAACGCACTCACCAACCTGACTTGGAAATATATCGCTGTTGGTTTGGTGTTACTGATAAAAGTCTTGGAATTCCCTTCCTAACAGTACTGTGGTTGTCTCTCCAGCCTAAGGACTGCAGCAGTTCAAGAAGACAGCTCAACGCTTCGTCCAGGCATATTGGCATCAGCAATAAATACTAGCCCAACCAGTGAGGCCAATGTCCCATGATTTAGTAAAATAGATGTCTGGCATAACTGATGATTTGTGTTGGTGTTATGACCAGTTGATCAGATGAGATCAGCTCTTCTCTTTCAGTCGATTCCAACGACTATTTTTATTTCTTCTTTTGCATGTAGCTATCACACTTCAGTGAAACTTAGTTAACAAGATCAAAAATTAAATAGCGCCAATTCCAAGGTGAAAAAGTGGAGTCTCATTAGCTATTGAATGTGAAAAAAATAATATCAAACATGTACACAGCACAGGTAATAACATTTAAGAAATGAAGGGAAGGTGTCCATATGGACAGGAAGGAAAAGGCAGTTGCAGTTTAAACTTTAAAGAGTCCTTGTGTTATGAGTCTAAATTTTGAGTCCCAACTCTATAGTTATTATCCTTTTTCCTCAGGAGTGTTGAAGCTCAGTGAGTATTGGATCTTCCAAGTTGCATTTTGACTGTCACTGGTCTCAAAGACTGAAAACAGAAGGTCTTCTAGCTCTTGTTTACAAATCTATTTTCATTCCCTCTGCCTTGCTGTCCATTTGTATATTTGTCCATTTCTGAGGAAGGGTCACCCAAAGAGTTAACTCTGATTTCGCTCCACAGGTGCTGCCAGACCTGCAGCAATTACTGTGTCTGTCTCTGATTTACAGCACCAACAGTTCTCTTGGTTTTTATTTTGTACATTTGTACACACCTGACTTTTGTTCAGCGTTTTCCTGAGCTGAATGTTTCATGTCCACGTGCAACTTTCAGGAAGGTATGAATTAAACAGGAGAAACAAGTCAGAGCTCCGCTGCCCTTTCATAATTTAATTCTGGCACAGACTGATCCTTTATTTATTGTTGATTTCCTGAGCTTAACTCAATCTGTTGAGATGATCACAACAGCTTTTTTAGGTCAGTTTTTAATCTTTTCCAAAGCATTTTTTATCAATGTAGGGTCTCTGTTATTAGAAGCTGAAAGTTAAGTAACAAAAGTCCATTTCCAGTACAATTGTAACAATTGCAATGAGGCTTGTGACTCAGAGTTCTGTCCTGCACAGTTGGAGAGGTATTATCCTTGTCTCTTCTGGTAATTTGCCCTGAAATAGCTCCCCAACTATTGTTTGACTCTAGGATTACTTTAAAAACCTTTTTTATTTAAACTGTTGTGCCTTATATTGTTTTCTGTGAGTACGTTTCTCACTCAGACTGTCTATTCCATTCTTTCTTCACAGTCTCTTGCACAAGATGCTGGCATGATGTCACATCATAATTGCATCCATTTGCGTTAAGCTACAACCGGTTTGAACAAAAGTTCCTTTAGTATCTGCCACACCGTTCCTTATAAGCCTATACAACTTTAAATAATTGTAGAAAATAATTAAGCACTTAAGAGTCATAGAGACATACGCACAGAAACAGACCTTTCAGCCCAACCGGTCCATGCCGACCATAATCCCAAACTAAACTTGTCACCGCCTACTCCTGGCCCATATCCCTCCAAACCTTTCCTATTCATGTACTTATCGAAATGTCTTTTAAATGTTGTAATTTAAACGCCCACCACTTCCTCAGGAAGTTCTTTCTCCACACGAACCACCCTCTGAGCAAAGAAAAATTGCCCATCATGCCTTTTTTAGATCTCTCTCCTCTCACCTTTAAAATGTGCCCCTAGTCTTGAAATGCTCCAGGCTAAGCAAAAGACAACTACCATTAACTCTATCTTTACCTCTTGTTATTTTATGAACTTCTATAAGGTTGCCTCTCGACCTCCTACACTGCAGTGAAAAAGATCCCAGCCTATCCAGTGTTCCTTTATAATTCAAACCTTCAATTCTCAGCAAAATCCTGGTAAATCTCTTCTGAACCCTCTCCAGCTTAATAATATCCTTCCTATAACTTCTATAATATTGCATCGACAGCTGGAAGAATTAAACAGTCAGCTAAACTGAAAGGAAAGATCTTTGAATAAGTAAGCACGTGCTTTCTGCTGCTGAGTACCATTTCCGTTTTGCAAGGTCAAGGGAAGTTGGTAGCTGGAGATTTGAGTTTCAAAATGGGACTGCTGTCATTAAGCTGGCATTGCTCTGTGCCTGCCCTGCAGACTCCCAGCAGGAACTCAGTGTGCATGCCAATGCCCTCATCAATGTGGCATCTAGAACATAGAACATAGAACAGTACAGCACAGTACAGGCCTTTCGGCCCATGATGTTGTGCCGAACAATTATCCTATTCGAAGATCAAACTACTCTGCATACCCTACATTTTACTATCCTCCATGCGCCTATCCAAGAGTTGCTTAAAAGTCCCTAAAGTATCTGAGTCTACTACCACTGCCGGCAGCGCATTCCACACACCCACCATTCTCTGTGTGAAGAACCTACCTCTGACATCTCCCCTGTACCTTCCTCCATCACCTTGAAATTATGTCCCCTTCATAATAGTCATTTCCACCCTGGGAAAAAGTCTCTGTCTATCCACTCTATCTATGCCTCTCACCATCTTGTACACCTCTGTCAAGTCACCTCTCATCTTTCTTCGCTCCAATGAGAAAAGCCCTAGCTCCCTCAACCTTTCCTCTTAAGACCTGCCCTCCAGTCAGGCAGCATCCTGGTAAATTTCCTCTGCACCCTCTTTAAAGCTTCCAACTCTTTCCTATAATGAGGCAACCAGAACTGAACACAATATTCCAAGTGTGGTCTAACCAGGGTTTTATAGAGCTGCAGTATAACCTCACGGCTCTTAAACTCATTTCCCCTGCCAATGAAAGCCAACACAACATATGCCTGCTTAACAACCCTATCAACTTGGGTAGCAACTTTGAAGGATCTACAGAAGCGGACCCCAAGACCCCTCTGTTCCTCCACACTGCTGAGAATCCTGCCATTAACCCTGTATTCTGCATTCAAATTTGACCTTCCAAAATGAATCACTTCACACTTTTCTGGGTTGAATTCCATCTGCCACTTCTTTGCCCAGCTCTGCATCCTGTCAATGTCCCGTTGCAACCTACAACAGCCCTCCACACTCTCCACAACTCCACCAACCTTCATGCCATCGGCAAAATTACTAACCCCCCTTCCACTTCCTCATCCAAATCATTTATGAAAACCACAAAAAGTAGAGGTCCCAGAACAGATCCCTGCGGAACGCCACTGGTCACCGAGCTCCAGGCTGAATACTTTCCACCTACTACCACCCGCTGACTTCTATTGGACAGCCGACTCTGTATCCGGACAGCCAAATTTCCCTGGATCCCATGCCTTCTTATTTTCTGAATGAGTCTACCAAGTGGAGCCTTATCAAATGCCTTGCTAAAATCCATTTATACCACATCCACTGCTCTATTTTCATCAATGTGTTTTGTCACATCCTCAAAGAATTCAATAAGGCTTGTGAGGCATGACCTGCCCCTCACAAAGCCATGCTGACTATTTCTAATCAAACTGTGCTTTTCCAAATAATCTTAAATACTATCCCTCAGAATCCTCTCCAATAATTTGCCCCCCACAGAAGTAAGACTGGCTGGTCTGTAATTCCCAGAATTATCCCTGTTCCCTTTCTTGAACAAAGGAATAGCATTTGCCACCCTCGAATGTGATTCTAGCGTGATTCAGTCCAAACATGGACATGTGTTGAGGATTTTTTACGTTAAATCACACTTATTACAATCAAACAGGCAAAAAAAAGCAATATATTAGAGTAAGTCAGCAGGCCTGGCAGCATCTGTGGAGAGAAAAACTGTGTTAAGATCTCTTCCTGTTGGGTCAAACTCTCTCTTTTGTCTTGTATCATGGAATAAAGTCTAACATTTATCTGGGAGTCATTGGTAAACTATCACTTACACAATGATTATCATTCTATATATGTTTATGTATGTCAGCATTTCAACATTAAGATTCCATTTAGTATTGTCAACTATTGAGTACACCACCTGTATATCTACTGGGAATTGAGAAGTGCAACTTTAAAAAAAACATATGCTATTCTTAGTGTCAAATGAATTATTTTCAGTATCTACTCTTTTAGTATCAGCAATACATTTAATAGATGCATTACTGAGTTTGTGCATAGTGTTTTGCAATTGGGAGCTAAAAAACATTTGTTTTGTTATTGAGTGGTGAGATTGGGACACAGCTTTATTTTTAGTAATGTTTTTCAATGCTTCAGCCGTATGGTACCTCTGCATGCAGTGGTGTTCATTGTTGGTAGGACCTCATTAAACCAAGATAATTTGCCGCTACAAACTCCTGCCAATTTTGCGTTTAACTTTGTGTATCAAAGTACGCTTCCTGAGAAGTCGTTGATCTTTATACTGTTATGACAAGGAGATAGACACCCCAACTAGATCAGACTTTCTACCTGTATATTTTGGAACACAGTAAAATTAAACCATTGAAGACTCCCAAAAAGTTGCTCCAAAGTTACTAACCAGACTTTAGAATAAACAGCCCCAGGCTTTGAAAAGAATTAATTCCAGACACTGGCTTTGTATCGCAAACAAAAGTCTTAATTGTTTATTAAATGCACACTTTGTCTAGCAGAGAGAAACTTAAATACTAAGTTAAACTGAGTAACTTCCATTTATATCAGAGATAAAAGGTACTGCAGATGCTGGAGAATCCGAGATAACAAGGTGTGGAGCTGGATGAACACAGCAGGCCAA
>JAHRHZ010000017.1:47130291-47157522 GCA_024137785.1 Ginglymostoma cirratum
CTTCTTCAGAAGAAGGGTCTGGGCCCGAAACGTCAGCTTTCCTGCTCCTATGATGCTGCTGGGCCCGCTGTGTTCATCCAGCTCTACACCTTGTTATCTCAGATTCTCCAGCATCTGCAGTTCCTACTATCTGTGTACAGCTTGAGACTGTATGTCCTGAAAGGAAGGTGAAATCAATGCTATGCGCATTGGCACTGAAGGCAATTGTTTTGATCTTCCAAATGTTTAGGGGCAATGCCAGGCTTGAGGCAGTGAAAGCATTGAGGAGGGCTGGCAGTCTGGTTGTTGTAATGTTGTGGAGGTGCTGGTGTTGGACTGGGGTGGACGAGGACAGAAATCACTCATTGTAAGCACAGGAATGGAAACAAAATGACCTATCTTCTGATAATCTCGCCAAGGGACATAATCTCGACGAGAGGAAGGGGTCAAAGGTGGAGAATTGAGAGACTTCAGGGGTGATGAAACGAAATGAAGAGAGAGATTTGCTGGGTGTTGAGAGGTAAGAAAGGTTCATTACAAGAAAAAGTTGCACCTCTTCATTCCTTACAGAAGAAGCTGGTGGTGTCTGTGTGCTGTGGCCTTGCTGAGAACACACAACCCTAACCTGTTTTTCGTCTCACCTCAAGCCACACCCCCATCTCCTATCTACTAACATCATCCCGCCCCCTTGACCTGTCCTTCCTCCCTGGACTGACCTATCTCCTCCCTACCCCCCTACCTACACTCACCTTTACTGGCTCCATCCCCGCCTCTTCGACTTGTCGGCCTCCTCTCCACCTATCCTCTCCTCTATCCATCCTCTATCCGCCTCCCCCTCTCTCCCTATTTATTTCAGAACCCTCTTCCCCTCCCCCATTTCTGATGAAGGGTTTAGGCCCGAAACGTCAAGTTTTCCTGCTCCTATGATGCTGCTTGGCCTGCTGTGTTCATCCAGCCCCATGCTTGTTATCTGAGACAAAACTTAGTTTGTGATTGATGTTTCACATAGCTACAGTTTGATTGGAACAGATATAGAGTTAAAACAATAACAAGGCACTTCAAAACTGCAAATGCATTGTGTTACATCGAATTTAATTGCAGGACTAAATTTGCCCAGAATTTTGCCCAGCATTCTGTATACTCCAGCCCATCTTATCAATACATTCATCTAGTCTTTTTCTCCCAGATTTACCTTTATGGCTCCTAATTCTGCAGCTAATTTTAAAGGTTAAAACAAAATATTCTGAAACTCAATAGTACAAATCTGTTCTGAAGAAAACTTGAAACATTAACACTGCTTTCTCTCTTCAAGTGCTGCTGGACCTGCTGAGTTCCTCCAGCAATTTCTGATTTTGTCTCAGATCTTCAGCATCCTCAGTTCTTTGTTTCATCTCAGGGGAAATTTGTAATGTCAGTGTTTTTTTTTTAAACAAGCATAAATTGTCCATTATACATAATAAAAATTGGCAAAGCACAAATCAGGATTTTCTTTGTCCTTTAGATGAGTAAGGAGCTTAGTGTTGGATAATGCAGGCTCCTGACTGAAACTGATGATGGCTTCATTTTGCTTTCAAGTTGAGTGGAGGTGTCCTGGATGTAATCACATATGTGAATGTGCGCAGTCAAACCATGCCTCAGTTATAACTGTTCGAATGAAAAGGCCGAGTGAAGTATTTCCTTGTGTTTGCATTTCCTCATACCAGTAACATTCTCCATAACTTTTGGCATAATCTCTACGTTGCCTCAACAGCACTCCTAAAGTGTAGAATGCAAAACCCCCACACACAATAATCCCAGGGTGATTTATGTCATCTTAGTTTACATTTCTCTTGTGGGTGTGGGAACGGTCGTGGTTGTGAACGCATTTAGACATTGAGTCATAAATATTTTTATGTAAACCTAAAGCAAAAACCTGTCATTTGTCCAACCATCCTAGCTATAGCACTGAATGAGTTAAATCACTTTTTGTCTTTTCTAACAGCATTTCCATCAGTCAAAAGTGTGTTATTGAAGGAAGAACCTTTTCTTTCTTGTTCATAATAGTTGAGGGTAGAGGCACTACAGTCCCACTCCTTAGACAGCATTAACTTGTTGGCAAGATTAACCTGAGGGTCACCGCACCTCAAGCAAGGGGTAACGTTGAGAAGTCAGGACCTTCATGGGGATTACAGCCAGTCTAGGAACTGAACCCATGCTGTTAGCATCAGTCTGCATTGCAAACCAGCCACCTAAGATAACCAAGCAACGCTTGATTATGTTCTGCTGTGATTCAAATCTCTTGCTTGCTGTTCCTCTTTTCTTTGCCAATTTCATCCAATTTGCCACACACCAATCACCTTAATCTGCTCGATTGTCTCCCAGGTTGTCATTAGCTCTCTCCCCAAGATGAAGAGCATTTCTCCTTTCAACTACATCCGGCATCTCCTCAAAAGAAATGGTTTTCAAATCTAGTCTTCTCTGAAACCCTTGTGGCTGCTTAAAATTATTTTCCCTTCCTCAAGATAGTCCCATTTAATTCGAAAAGAAGCTGGCTCATTAGTCCTAATGACACCATCAGGACATATGAATGTGATGAACTGTGATGCTTGATTCTTCCTTGGACATGTGCCAGACCTTTTTGCCATGCTAGCATGATCAACATCTAAGAAGACTCGCCTGGCTACACCACAGTGAGAGGATAATGGGGAACATCAATTACCTGTAGCAGAGCAACTCATGCTTGTAGGAGGATGATTACACAATGCATAATCATCCAAGTTTTTATTTGCCTGTTGGGACATACGATGTCCTGTACTGCAGTAAAAGGTACAGGCAGGAAAACATTTTAAATACATTTTATCTTTAATTGACCTACTGTTCCCTACTAAATGTATTTTTTCAATTTGCACAGCATAAAAGGTTATTTCTTTTTGGATTAATTAAATGGGGTATTTTTTAAAAAAATATTTCTAGACTCATAGAGAGATACACTACTGAATTAGGCAAATTGGCCCATTGTGACATTATTGTTAAAAATAGTCCCTTTAAGACTGACCTGGGACATGTCCTAGAGGTAGTAGAGAGGAGCTCATGCTCATTGGAGCATGCATTCAAGAGCTGGTTTTAACCAATAAGGGGGCTTGGTTAGGAGCGGGAGAGCAGAATGGACTTTTTTTGCACTTCACAGTTCAATACAATCAATTGTGGAAGAGAAACTAACTCCTGATTCCAGTTTTCCTCTCTGGTAAATGGATAACAAACAAAATCATTTCTCATACACTAGATGAGAATTTTGAGGACATAACCAAAATGATTGAGGGCAGAGTGACAGACATTGTCTACATAGACTTTAGTAAAGCCTTTGACAAGATTTTACATGGTGTACTGATTAGTAAAGTTAGATCACATGGGATTCAAGGAAGGTTTGCTGACTGGGTACAAAATTGGATAGACAGTAGGAGACAGAGGGTTGATTTTCGGACTAGACGCCTGTGACCAGCAGTGTGCCACAGGGATTGGTGCTGGCTCTGCTATATAAACAATTTGGATGAGATTATAGAAGGCATAGTTAGTAAGTTTGTGGATGACACCAAATATAATGCCATAGTGGACAGTGAAGAAGGTTATCTCAGATTACAAAGAGATCTTGATCAGTTGGGCCAATGGCCTGAGGAGTGGCAGATGCAGTTTAATTTGGATAAATGTGAGGTGTTGCATTTTGGTAAAACAGACAAAGGTAGGACTCATACAATTAATGGTAGGGGCCTGGGTAGTGTTGTTGAGCAGAGATCTCGGGGTTCAGGTACATAATTCTTTGAAAGTTGCTTCCCAGGTAGACAGGGTGGTTAAGAAGGTGTATAGCACGCTTGCCTTCATTGCTCAGACCTTTGAATATAGGAGTTAGGACACCATTTTGAGGTTGTACAGGACGTTGGTAAGGCCTCTTCTGGAGTACTGTGTACAGTTCTGGTCACCCTGCTTTAGGAAGGATATTATTAAATTGGAGGGAGTTCAAAGAAGATTTACCATAATGTGCCAAGACTGGAGGATTTGAATTACAGGGAGAGGCTGGATGGGCTGGAACTTTTTTTCACTGGAGCGTAGGAGATTGAGGAGTGACTTTACAGAGGTTTATAAAATCACAAGGGACACGGATAAGGTAAATAGCAAAAGTCTTTTCTGCAGGGTGGGAAATTTTAAGGTGAGAGGAGAAAGATTCAAAAAGGGATGTTGGGGGGCAACTTTTTCACACAGGGTGGTTCATTTGTGGAATTCTTTATTTCCTTTATTCATTCAAGAATGAGGGTGTTGCTGGCTAGGCAGTATTTACTGCCCATCCCTAATTGCCCAGAGGGCAGTTCAGAGTCAACCACATTGCTGTGGGTCTGGAGTCACATGTAGGCCAGACCAGGTAAGGATGGTAGTTTCCTTCCCTAAAGGGATTAGTGAACCAGATGGGTTTTTCCTGACAATCAGCAATGGATTTATGGTCATCATTAGATTCTTAATTCCAGATATTGATTGATTGAATTCAAATTCCACCATCTGTCATGGCGAGATTCAAACATAGGTCCCCAGAATGTTATCTGGGTCTCTGGATTAACAGTCCAGTGATAACACCACTAGGCCATCGCCTCCCCTGCTGGACTACCAGAGGAAGCAGTAGTTGCAGGTACAATTTCAACATTGAGAAGACATTTGGACAGGTACCTGAATAAAAAAGGTTTAGAGGGATATGGGCCAAATGCAGGCAAGTGGGACTAGTTTAATTTGGGAAACTTGGCTGGCATACATGAGTTACACTGAAGGGTCTGTTTCTGTGCTGTGTGACTGAATCCATGACTATATAATATAAAACACCATGCCTGTGCTTGTTCTATGAAAGTATTAACTGATTATTCCCGTTTCTCCATCCCTTTCCTATTGCCTTGAAAACGTTTCCCCTTTAAGAATTCAACTAGTTCCCTTTTAAAAATGGCTGTGGAGTCTGCTTCCATCATCCATTTAGGGGTTGCATTTCAGATCATGACAACCTGCTGATTTGATCTTTATTGTCAATTATTTTATGTAAATGGAGAGAGAGTTTGCACACCTGCGAGTTACTGAGGGATCTGGGTGTTCTGATGTGTGATATGCAAAATGCTATGATATAAGTGCAGCAAGTGATTTGGAAGGCACGTGGAATGAGTGTTATTTATTTCACGTGGAATGGAATGTAAAAACAGTTGTACAGAGTGCTGGTGAGTCGACATCTGTATTACTGTCATCCCTCCATTGTAAGGCCAGAAGTGGGAATAGTCGCTGATGAGTTCCTAACATTCAAAAACCTGCTGGAGTTTGTATGTGAGCAACAGCCTGCTTTAATCAGTACCATTTGGAACTCATCAGAAACTGAATCATTTGCAGCAAAAAGTGTAAAATATCCAAGCTTGAACTGCCAAGTAACCAGTATCATTCACGTCTGAAAAGTGCCAGGCAATGATCATCTCCAATAAGAGAGAATCTAACTACAGTCACAGAATTCTCCCACTATCTTTATTCTGCAGGGTTGCCATTGATCAGAAACAGAACTGAACCCAGTTTATAAACATGGTGGTGACAAGAGAAAGTGAGACACTGGGAATTATTCAACAAGTGTCTTACCTATTCTCTTCCCCAAAGCTGGTCCACTATCTACAAGTCACACATCAGGAATGGGATGAAAAGCTCTCCACTTGCCTGGATGAGCACAATTTCATCGACATTCGAGATCAAACACCATCCAGGACAAAGCAGCCCACTGGAATGGCAACCCATCTATCACATTAAACTTTCGCTCGCTTCATCACTGATGCTCAGTCACACCAGTGTATACCATCTACCAGATGCATTGCAGCGACTCACCAAGGCTCCTGCAAAAGCACCTCCCAATTCAGTAACTTCGATCACCCTAGAATGACAATGACAGCAGGTACATGGGGAACACTGACCCCTGCATGTTCGCCTCCAAGCATCTCCCCATCCTAAGTTGGGACAAGTCACTAGAACTGGCCAAATCCTGGAACTCCATCACTAACATCACTATGGGTGTACTGACATTGCACTGACTACAGCTGTTCAAGAAGGCAGCTCACCATCACCTTCTCAACAGCAATTAGTACAGGGGATTAAATGTCAGCCAAGGCAAGATTTAGTCGAATATCACCAGGAATTACAAGCATCAGCCTCTTGGAGAGGCAAGTGAAGCTGGTGGTGTTCTCCTTAGATCAGAGAAAACCAAGGGAGAGTTTGAAGGCATTGTGCAAAATCACAATAAGTTTTAATAGAGCCAATAAGGAAAAGTTGTGGCCAGCCATGAAAGGGTCAGTGACCAGGGGAAACAAATAAACATATGAATTAGGAGTAGGAGTTAACCATTCAAGCCTTTGAACCCTGTTCATACTGTGATTCCATTCTGAATGTGGCATCATGATAATTGCACCAGACTAGTAATCCTGACACCCCAGGCTAAGGTCCTGAGGACATGGGTTCAAATTCCACCATGGAAGGTGTACATTTTGAACACCAAAGCTTAGTCCCGTGGGGACCACTATCGATTGTCAGGAAAAATCCGTCTGGTTCACAGCTACTTTTTAGGGAGGGAAATTGACAACCTGAAGAAAGGTCACTGGACCTGCAACACTGACTGTTTTCTCTCTGCACAGATGCTGCGAGGTCTGCAGAGTTTCTCCAGCTATTTCTGACTTTTGTTTCAGATTTCCAGCATCTGCAGGTCTTTGTTGTTTAATCTGTCTCCTTTACCTGGTGTGGCCTACATGTGATACCCTGACCCACTCTTACCTGTCTTTCATGCAAGTAGGAAAGAGGATTAAGTGCTGGCCTAGCATTTGTTTTATTTTACTAAATCTGCGTAGTTAGAATGTACTAGACTTGCTGGTGCCTCGCGTTAGGTGCCCTAGTGAATCTTGTGATTTTTTAATCCATCGTTTGCAACTGAAACTTGTATGAGATAGATGTGTAGTTTCCCCTGGCCATCTGTCAGTATGTGGCAGCAATAGGCTGTGCTGTTCTACCAGTCAGAACGTGACCCTTTTTGATGTGAAACGAGGTTTGTCTTTATGAATATAGCACATTTTCCTGAGTATAGGAAATCTCCAGATGTTTTCACAGCCACTTTTCCAAGTGTGGTAGCTACTACCCAAAGCCATCCACTGAAGAATATTCCAAATAAGTGAACAATATGGGCTCAAAATTTTTCATTCTGCATGTTTATTTCAAAAAAAATGGAGGAAGTATTAATTCATTAACAATATCTGGCTACATCTCCCACACCCCTCTCTTGCCCTGAAATCTGTACAGTATAGAATATGGCATGTAAATGTAGCCTCCGTTTAATGTTCTCATCAGTGACTTGGGTGAATCAACCAGATACTGACAAAAATGTCATCAACCTAAAACATTAACTTTGTTTCTCTCACCTCTGAAGCTGCCAGACTTCCTGAGTATTTTCTGCCTGTATTCCAGATCTCCAGCATTTTGCTTTCATACTGAGTTTGTGACAGAAAGGGTTAAATCGGAGCATGTTTCTTTTTTACTTTATTCACTCACGGGACCTGGGTGTTGCTGGCTGAGCCAGCATTTGTTGCCTTTGAGGATTGCCAAAGTGAATATTTTGCAATTCCTCTTGTGCTAAGTTATTGTTATCAGTAAAGTACAGGAAATCCATTAATGCAAACTTCAGCTCCTTGCTTCAAAAATTAATCTTCCGGAGTGTACTGCCATGGTTAAAATAAGCGTACATGGAAAGGCACAAGAAAACATTATCTGTTTGCTCAGAGATAGTAAGAACTGCAAGTGCTGGAGTCAGAGATAACACAGTGTAGAGCTGGAGGAACATAGTAGGCCAGGCAGCATCAGAGGAGCAGGAAAGTTGACGTTTCTGAAGAAGGCCCCCAACCCAAAACGTCAACTTTCCTGCTCCTGTAATGCTGCCTGGCCTGCTGTGTCCCGCCAGCTCCACACTGTTGCCTCTTACTATCTATTTGCTCTGGCTTTAACATTTAGCAGTCACAGTTAAGTATTTTTCTACAGATGATCAAGTTGTGTGTGCGGGTGTTTGCTAATTTGTGCGTACTGTAAGCAGTTTACTGAGTTGTATTTTACAGCGTGAGTTTCAATTGCTGATGGGTGTTCCTGCTGGCAAAACTAGAAGAGACAAGTGATTGTTAAGGTATCGTTCTCATTGGTTCCCCTAGAGAGGTGAGCCAACCCAATCCTGAAAAGGATTGTCCTAAACTGACCCCTCAATCACCAAATAACCACCGGCCTGCATTAAAACCAGACAAGCCAAACTGGTATGGTTCTGAAGGCACGTCGTCTGTGGGTGCTCCGACAGTGGCCACATCTCTGAGGAAGGGTCGAGGCCCGAAACATCAGCCTTCCTGCTCCTCTGATGCTGCTTGGCCTGCTGTGTTCATCCAGCTCTACACCTTCTTGTCTCTTAAGCCAAATTGGTAGCCCAGAGAATGCTGGAGAAACGCAGCAGGGCTGGCAGCATCTTTAGACAGAGGAACAGAGTTAACATGTTGAGTCTGTTTTTTGTTAAAGTCACTCACAGGATGTACACAGCTCTAGCTAGGCTTGCGTTTATTTCCCATCCCTAATTACCCAGAGGGCAGTTAAGACTCAGCCATATTGCTGTGGGCCTGGAGTCACACGTAGGCCAGACAAGGTAAGAATGGCAGTTTTTTCCCATTAGTGAACCAGATGGGCTTCCCCCATCAATCAACCATGGATTATCGTTAGACTCTTAATTCCAAACTTTTTAATTGAAATTGCAGCATCTGCCATGGTGAGATTTGAACCTGCGTACCCAGAACAGGGACTGAGTTTCTGGATTAATAGTCTAGCAAAAATACCACCAGGCTGTTGCCTCCCGTTTGTTGGCATTTCTGCAGAGCCCCTTTGTTTCAGATTTCCAAAGTATTTTGCTTTATTTTGTGATTTGGCCACTGCTATCTAATGGCTTCCAGATATCGCAGTCCTGCCTCTCTCAGCTTCGATCATCACTAACTGATTGATTGCTAAAGGAATTGGGGAAATCTGTCATTCTTAAACGGGTGTTTCTTTTTTAAGAGCGAGATGCCTTTTTTACAGTGAGCAATGCCCCACCACCAGATCATCTCGATAATGAGCTACCTGGTTTCAATGATGAGACAAGTATAACTGAGGACAAGGCCCGAATGTGATCTTTCATTCACTTCCACAGGCATAAACTGACCAATGGTTGAGGGCTTTCTTGTGGTGATAGTGATAACGGTAATGTCAATGGTGACCCTTACTCTGTAAGCTTTGCCAAAGCTATGTAAGGCACCAGCTGGATCACTGTGAACAGTTTTCACAGAATCCCTACGTTATGGAATCAGGCCTTCAGCCCAACAAGCCCACACTGAACCTCAGAGCATCCCACCCAGACCCATGCCCCTGTAACCCACCTAATCTACACATCCCTGAACACTATAGGGCAATTTAGCATGGCCAATCCACCTAACCTGCACACCTATGGACTGTGGGAGGAAACTGGAGCGCCTGGAGGAAACCTGCACAGACACGACAGAGATAAAAGGTACTGCAGATGCTGGAGAATCCGAGATAACAAGGCTTGGGGCTGGATGAACACAGCAGGCCAAGCAGCATCATAGGAGCAGGAAAACATGACGTTTCGGGCCTAGAGAGTCACCCGAGGGTGGAATCGAACACAGGTCACCAACGCTGTGAGGCAGCAGTGTTAACCACTGTGCCACTGTGCTGCTGCAAATTTGGGTCCCTTTTCTAAGGCAATATATCTTTCCTTAGAAAAGGGGCCCAAAACTGTTCATAGTGATCCAGAGGCAGCCCAGAGAAGGTTCACTAGGCTGATACCAGGTATGGGGAGACTGTCGTATGAGGAGAGGTAGAGTAGGTTGGGCCTGTATTCCACTGGAATTTAGAAGAATGAGAGATGACGTCATAGAAGCGTACAAGATTCTTAGGGGATTTGACAGGATAAGTGTGAAAAGTTGTTTCTCCTTATGGGAGAGCCTAGGACCAGATGGCATCATCTCAGAATGAGGAGTCAAACAAGACATGAGGAATTTCTTCTCTCAGAGGGTAGTGAATCTGTGGAATTCTTTATCCCAGGGGCCTGTCAAGGCTGAGTCTTTAAGTAACTCAAGGCTGAGACAGACAGATTTTTATTCAGTGAGGGAATCAAGGATTATCAGGCAAAGGCAGGAACGTGGAGTGGAGGATTATCATGATCTAATTGAATGGAGAATTGGGCTCGATGGGCTAAATGGCCTACTCTGCTCTCAATCCTCTGATCTTATGACCTTAAGTCACACGGCGCTATGGAATATTATTAGGCTGTCTTGAATGACATAGAAGCACCCAGTCTATTCCAGCCTGCGCTAAACACTCTGCCATTGTGGTCTCCCACTGCTTATTTGTCAGGGGGATCCCTGTTTCTCTAGCTTCTGCAAATGTATGTTGTTCCAGTTCTTCGCCATCCACCCACGTAGCTCACCTCAATGTGGACGGTACATCATCACACTCTCCTGACTTCCCAAACCACCCCAAGCTACGCCAGAGAGCCCCTTCACTCAGGGACCAAAGGAAACATTTCAAAGGCCAGACTAGTTCCTGGGATGGTGGGACTGATGTAGTGAGGGGACAGTAGGTCACCGCAGGATAGAAGAATGTAGGGGGAAATTTTATAGAAACATACTAAATTCTGAGAGGATGAGACAAGGTCCATGCAGGAAGGAAGTTCCTGATGACCAGGGAGTCCAGAACCAAGGGTCACAGTTTAAGGATACAGGGTAGGCCATTTAGGACTGAGGTGAGGAGGGATTTCTTCAGTGATAAGCCTGTGGAATTCTCAGCCATAGACAGCTGAGGCCAAAGCATTATGTCTGTCCTAAAAGCCTTCAGATATAATTCTTCAGGGTTTAGGAATCAAAGGGTATGGGCATAAAGTGCGAAGTGGGGACTGAGTTGGACGATCAGCCGTGATCATGTTGAATAGCAAAAAGCAGACTCATCAGACTGAATGGCCAACTCCTGTTCCTATCTTCTGTGTTACTACAACTTTAAAACCTTCAGGAATGAGATGCCCATTTGTAACCAAAATGACGAGCCATTAAAATGGGATCACTACCTCCTGCCCCCAAGAGCAACCATAGAGAGCAAGTGCCAAGAGAGAGCAAAACTCGAACCAATAAGCTAGCACGTCTGTACCCATTGACAACTGATGCCTTCACAGTGGAATAGCCTGTAGGAGCAATCAGGCTTATAAACCATCCCAAACCCACTACTAGCAATGAAATCTCATGCAGCAATCTACAAGAAAGAAACATCCATAATACAAGAGATGGCTTGTCAATGGAGATTTTATGAAAAGGTTTCAACTCATGTACATAAGTGGTCTTTGAAACGGGTAATTGCAGAGGCATCTGGGAGAAATGATGATCTTATTCTGTTCGTTTTCTGTAGGTGATTCCAGTGAAAGAGAGTGCATTGACTGATGGCTGACCCAGGTAAGAAACAGGAGATAAACTGAGCTCGCATAAAATGCCAATTTGTGTGAAAAACAGAAAAGCGCCGGCAGAATATATTGAACATGTACAGCAGTCCCTGGGGAAAGAAAAGACAGTGTTTTGGATGAGGCTTCTATCTTCAGAACAGATATATTTCTATTCAGTAAATATATTCAGTGGCTGACTGATGTGAATTGCATAATAAAGTCGATGGGTTAGAGATGCTTCCTGGTCTGTAATGAGTGGTCTATGTGACAGGTCTGTTATATGTCATACTCAGTACACTGTTCTATTGAAGATATCAGAACTGAATATCGTGGGGTAGCAGCATTTACAGTGATCGTGCATGATCTGTGTATCACAGCCATCTAAAACAGATAACTATCCAATAATTACTTAGAAAATTTGATGTTATTTTCATTCATTGTGCTGATTTTCAAAGAAATGTCTTTTTTTTAAAAAATCAGGTGCAAACCAACTGTTAGCGTATGGATTTTATCCACAGCGGATTGGGAGAGTTTAATGTGAAGGCTCAGCTCAGGTTTCCAATAGCAATTGAGGAACAATATGAGCAGCTGAGATAACAAGCATGGGGCTGGATGAACACAGCAGGTCAAGCAGCATCATAGGAGCAGCTGGTATCTTTTTGTAAAAACTCAAATATGTAACATTGATTTGGCTATGCTGTGTGAGAGCAGCTTCTGTTCCTGGGTTCAAACCACTCACTTGCCTGCCTACCCTTTCTTAGTGCCTTTCCAGCAACCCTCCCTCCTTTCCTCGAGGTATCTCCACCACCTGTTTTGTGGTCCACTTCTGCCAAGGGAGTAAATTCCCATTCTCACAGTGACCAGCACAGTGGCACATAGGAACAGGCCATTCAGCCCCTCAAGCCTGTTCCACCATTCAGTGACTGATCTGTGGCCTAATTCCATAGACTTGCCTTTGGCCCTTTATCCCTTAATACCTTTGCTTAATAAAAAATATATCCAACACTCCCCAGTTTCCTGTCCTTTCCCCATAACCCTTGATTCCCCGACTGATCAAGAATATATCATCTCAGTCTTAAATATACTCAAAGATTCTGCTGCCATAGATCTCAGTTGGAAGGAGTTCCAAAGACACTCAACCCTCTGAGCAAAGAAATTCTTCCTTCTCTCAGTCTTAAATCGGTGCCACTTAATTCTGAGCCTATGCCCTCTGGTCCTCGACTCTCCCATGAGGGATTAACGTGATGTGGAGGTGCCGGTGTTGGACTGCCGTGGACAAAGTCAGAAGTCACACAAAACCAGGTGATAGTCCAACGGGTTTATTTGAAATCACAAGCTTGTGTAGTGCTGACGAAGTAACAGTGCGTTGAAAGCTTGTGATTTCAAATAAACCTGTTGGACTGTAACCTGGTGTTGTGCAACTTCTGACTACGAATGGAAACATCCTCTCAGCATTTACCCTGTCAAGCCCCTTAAGAATCCCATCTGTTTCACTCCAGTGAGTTGGATCTCAACCTGTTGAGCCTTTGTAGATAAAAGATTCCTGGGAGGTGGTTTAACAATGGACCCAATTATCCTCCAGGATTCAACTGAACTCTTTATAATACCCATGTAAGTACAGCAACACGCACTTAAGAGGGGACAGGCGGTCGGAACTAAAGGGCAGAGAATTGCTTATATTTGCTTCTACCAACTCTGAAAGTACTTTGTGAGATTAACAAATTGGGGCCAGAGAACCGAGCATCACTAAGTTTGTGATCCTTGACCATCTGAATGAAACACTGCCGCCTGCTGGCTAATGCAGCAGAGGTCATGTGACATTTTTCAGACTTGGCATGACATACATTTTCACGCTGAGTTACTCTTACACTGGAAGTTCACTCATTCCTGGTTCCCCTAGCTTCACTTTCTGCCACAATAAATCCTCTGAGTTAGTTTTCTAAAGCAGTTAATGTTTAGAATTCAGTGACCCTTTTTCAGAATCTTTATACAGATTCGACCTGTTTCCTCAGGAATTTGGAAAGTTAAGGGATGATCTGATCAAAGTCTTCAAGACATTAACTGGAAAGGAAAGCCGAGATAAAAATAAACTATTCCCATTGGTTGGAGATTCTAGAACTAGGGGACATAGTCTGAGAATTAGGGCAAGACCATTCAGGAGAGATGTTAGGAAGCAATTCTACACACAAAGGGTGGTAGAGGTTTGGAACTCTGTTCCACAAATGACAGTGGATTTAATTTGAAATCTGTGATCGATAAATTTTGTTAAGCAAAGATATTCAGGGAAATGGGCCAATGGCAGGTGTATGGAGTTAGACTTCAATCCCATTGAATGGTAGAACAGGCCAGAGGGGCTGAATGGCCTACTCCTGTTCCTGTGTTCTTTGACAATACACTATTGGTTTTAGTTCCTCATACACAAGTCATGGACAGCCAGTAATCACACCAAAGTAAGCCTATCAGATATTCCAAGGCCCATGACCAAACTCTTCCCATTCCCTGAATGTTTGTAGGTGTCTTAAGCTTAGGCTCACGGTGAGCAGATGGTAATGGTTCAAGCGCCCTGTGAAACATGGCCGTACCCACAGGCACATTGGGCGTCAGCAGCCACAATCTGAGTTGGTGCACTGGAAATACTCAGCAGGCATGACAACAACTGGCGAAAAGTGAGGTTAACATTTTGTAACGGACCAGACCTGAACCCCTCAATATATTTCAGGGAGCTAGCCTGGACCTTAACTCTTTCTTATTTCAAAGGTAAATGTGAACTGCCATGTTCCAGATGCAATGCGACTGTGTCAAACTACTCTATGTTAAACAAATCACAATTTATTTAAACACTGTACTTAAAATACAAACAAAAGAAGGAGGAATTTAGAGTAACTTAACTCTACTGGAAAGCTTAAAAGAATAATAGACGCAGTAACAATTACTCATTAACTGTTCCAATATAGTAACTTCTCATAAACATATCCCTTGACAAAAAGGAAAACCCAAACACAGATTCTCACGTGCAGTTTTCTAACCCAGAAAGAAACCCAATGTCAAGAGAAGAGTTTTGACTTGCTAGAGGTGTACAAAATGATCAGAGGTATAGATAGAGGAGACAGCCAGAGACTTTTTCCTAGGTTGGAGGTAGCTTTTACGAGGGGACATAGTTTTAAAGTGAAAGGAGGGAGATATCGGGGAGATGTCAGAGGTAGGTTCTTTACTCAGAGAGTGGTCGGGGTGTGGAATGCATTGCCGGAGAGGGTAGTGGAGTCGGCCTCATTAGGGGCATTTAAGCGGCTGTTAGATAGGCATTTGGATGGTAGTATAAGGTAACAGTGAAGGTTAGATAGACCTTAGGTGTTAGGTAAAAGTTCGGCACAACATCGTGGGCCGAAGGGCCTGTACTGTGCTGTATTGTTCTATGTTCTATGAGTCAGAGAAAGTAGTAGCCAGGAGACATTCACTGAAGCTTCCAACTCTATTGATACCCCAAACAGCTTATGATGTTACTGAACAAACCAAAGCCCAGAAATCCTGATCTGTGAGAGCTGGCCAAACCTATTCAGGCTGTTTAAAAAAACACCCAAGGCCTCTCAAGTTGTTTACACAAGACATCTTAAGTAGCCGGTTCAGCACCTCGGCCTTACAACCTCTCTTCTAGGTGAAAGTAACCTTTCAAAGTGACATCATTGTCGCAGTTTCAAGTCAAGTATGATTTCTTCAAGGATATGTTCACACAGATGGAGTGTTTGTTGGATTAGCAGGACAGTTTGCTTACTGTTTTCTGGTGAATAGGTGGTTACACTATATGTGGTAATATTTGATTTGTAAAGACATTTATGTATCTCGCTTGTTTTTGCATGTTGTGATTTTAGGAACTGATCCTCAGTCATCTAAGACCGAGCCGCTGGTAGATAATAAAACGCCTGCAGCCCAGCCTCCTGCAGCCTTTCCAGCTGATGCATATCCGTATGGAGCCTATCCTCCTGGTGCGTTTCCTCCTGGGTCATACCCTCCGAATGCCTACCCACCTGGGGCATATCCACCTGGGGTATATCTGCCTACTGCCCAGCAGCCTGTTGCCCATCCACCTGGGGTCTATAGCAATCAAGTTCCTCTCGGACCAGGTGGTATTCCAATGATGCCAGCACCAAGTAGGATCCCAAACTGCCCACCAGGTCTGGAGTATCTCACACAGGTAAGTGAGCATTTGGGTGAGATCTTCCTGATCAAGGTGTGCACATTGATCAAGTAGAAAGCTTGAACAAACACGGAGAATGTTGGAGAAACTCAGCAGGTCTGGCAATCTCGACGAGAAACAGAGTTAATGGTTTGAGCCTCGTATGACTCATCTTCAGAACTGAAATGTTTGGAAAATGGTGGTTTTCAAACTTAGGCAGAGGAAACATATGGAAAACAGATGGTGTAGACGCCCAGTGCAAAAGACAAAGGGATTGCTAACTGCACTGGAAGGGAAATAGAGAGGTAGAGCAGTTGTAAGTTAAAGTGTGAAAGGGAACAAAATGGTTCATCTCGACTGAGTGCTATGTAAACAAGACACAAGACAAGACGAGGCCAGGGGACATGGGGAAAGAGGGGGAATGTATGAAAAGTGAAGAATAGGTAGACGTCCATATGATCAGGCTGTGAAGTTGTGGAATTCAATGTTTAGATCTCGAGACTGCGAAGTATCTGAGCAAAAATGAGATGCTGGTCTTCCAGCTTGCCACAATATATAGGAACAGAATTAGACGATTCAGCCCATTGAATATCCTCCACCATTCAATCATGACTAATATGTTTCTCAACTAATTCTCCTGCCTTCTCTGCGTAACTCTTGATCCCCTTACGAATCAAGAACTTTTCTAGCTCTGCCTTAAAGGCACTTAATGACTTGATCTCCACAGCTCTCCGCAGCAATGAGTTCCACAGAGCCACCACCCTCTGGCCAAAGAAATTCCTCCACATCTCAATTCTATAGGGTTGTCCCTTCACTCTGAGGCTGTGCCCTCAGGTCCTAGTCTCTCCTACTCTTAGAAACATCTTCTCCACATCCACTCTATCCAGGCCTCTCAGTATTCTGTGAGTTTCAATCAGATTACCCCACCCATCCTTCTAAACTCCATTGAGTACAGACCCAGAGTCTTCAACCTCACAGTCCTTGTGTTGTACTTCATTTGAGTATTGCAGCTGATGCAGGGCAGAAGTGGTAGCAGGAATGCAAGGTGATTTATTGAAATTGCAAGGAATTGGAATTTCAGGGTCATTCCTATAGCCAGAGCAGAGGTGTTCCACAAAGCAGTCATGTAGTTTGAGCTTGGTTCATCCATTGTGAAAGAGACAGCAATAGCAGCAATGAAGACAGTAGACTACATTGGAAGAAGTGCAAGTAAAATGCTGCTTTGACTGAAAGATATGTTTGGGGCATTAGACAGTGAGGAGGGAGGACATGAATAGGCAAGTGCTCAATTAGCTCAGTTGACTGGACAGCCAATTTGTGACATAGAGTGATGCCAACAGTATGGATCCCATTCCCACACCAGCTGAGGTTATCTTAAGGGACTCTCCTTCTCAACTGTTCCCCTTGCCTGAAGCATAGTGACCCTCAGGTTAAACCCCCAATCAGTCTCCGACCAATGAGAGAGATCAGCACGATGGGCTGGTAGGACTATAGGAACTTTACCTTTTTACCTTCTGCGATTGCAGGGGAAGGTGCCTTGGAGGAGTGAGCTCTGGATCAGGGTGCCCTAGTGGGAATGTTCCTTGCAGAATTCTGACAGCGGAGGGGAGGGTTAGATGTGTTTGGTGACGTAATGCTGGAAGTGGCAAAGCGGCGAAGGGTGACCCTTTGAATGTGGAAGCTAGTGGGGTGGAAGATGAGGGGAGTCCTCTTATTACTCTGAAAATGAGGGGAGAAGGTAAGGGTGAAAGTGTAGGAGACATCTCAGACACGTTAAGGGTTGTTCAAACAAGATCATCTTCCAACCCCTTTCAATTCAGAACAAGAATCATGTCAGATGTTAACTCTGTTTCTCTGTTGGCAAATGCGGCCAGATCTGCTGTGTTTCTGCAGCACTCTATGTTGGTTTTAGATTTCCAGCATCCACAGTATTTGCATATGTGTAGATTTGTCATAACGCATCAATTCTAATTTTAAATGAGCTATGAACCACCGGTACATGCTTCAGAGGCTCAAACATCGTGTTCACTTGAACAGTGGACAGTGTGCAAAGGAGATTTACTACAATGATACCAGGACTGTGGGATTTTAGATACAGGGAAAGATTAGAGAAATTGGACTTATTGTTCTTGGAGCAGAGAATATTGAGAGGTGCCCTTGTTGATGTGTTCAAAATTATGAACAGTTTTGACAGGGTGCAGGAGGATATTCTACTGCAACTAGTTGGTCTGTCAGTAACTAAAGGGTCACTATTTCAAGACTGTCAGCAAGAGAGCTCAGAGTGAAATGAGGAGAAACTTCTTTACTCCAAGAGTTGTTAGGATTTGGAATACACTGCCTGAGAGAGTGGTGGAGGTGGATTCCATAGGAGGTTTCAAAAGAGAGTTAGATATATATCTGAAAGTGATGAATTTAGAGGGCTATAGAGATGGGCATAGATGGACACAATTCCGAATGGCCTCATTTTGTACTGTAACATTTTATGATTCTATGATTCTAATGATCATTTTCACACTTCTTTTGTTTGCCCTGTTAGGGAATACAGAACTCCTGAGCACTCATTGACAAAACTGCAATGTAATGCCATTGAAAGTGTTAAGGGCTTGCAAAGTCATTCTTAGCCCTAGACACCATAGTTGTTTAGGCACGCTTTGTGGTTGACAAAATCAATACCACTGCTCTGTTCTGAGATCGCTGAAAAATGAGTAATCCTGTACTAGTTCGTCAGTATCATCTCAATCAAGGACTGGTGCCATTTGCTGCCTTCAACATTTTAAAACCATGCCCCTTCCATTTTTAAAGATCGTTGTATCAAGTAGCATGGAGACATGTTTCAATGTTTACTCAATTAAATCTTGCCATTTAGGACATGCTTTCACTCATTGTTCTTTCTGCCAAATTGCCACAATTCATATTTCTCCGCGATACCTTTCTCTGATGTTACTTTGTCTATTATTGTAGTGTGTCCACTTCAAATGAGTAACTTAGCACGTCCGTAACATTTCTCGGCAAAAGGATGTTCCACAAAACCCCTGACTGTTTAATATCACAGATAATAATTACCAGGCTGCAGTTATCCTTAGCTAAAAAGCCAGCTCTTGGAAAACTAAATCTTTCAAGAAAAATAGCACCAACATCTTGTTTCACCAGCATTCTCAATGTTTGTTTCAGATTTCCAGCATCTGCAGGATTTCACTTTTAAACAAAGCATGATCAGCTACTTTAGTCAGATCAACCTCAGTCAGTAATTCTGACTATTTGGGATTATTTGGAATAGTTGATATCGGAACTGTATCCATCAATACAAGAGCTAGAATTATATTTATTGCTGTTTCCACATTACCATTTGATGTGCTGGCTCTAAAATTGTGGACAAATTTGAGCATACAGGCTGCTAATATCGCAAATAATAATCTCCAGGCTCTAGCTTTTTTGAGCAGTGTCTCTAATTTGTGGACCTCAAAGCTAAGGCTTTCAAAAAATGTGAAGGATAGAGAACCACAACGATCTTGTTTGTGTTGTACCTTTAACATTATAAAAAGTCACAAGACTGTCTCAAATCCAAGTCTCCAAATATAAAGTAGACATTAAACAGCTGTCAGTAGCACTGTCCATAGTGGATGCATTTCTCCTGTGAGTCCCCCATTTATTGCTTGAAGCTGCTTTTCTAGAATTTCCAATGTACTGGGGATGTTGCCACAGAAATTGTTTGTTGACGGTGCTCACAAACTTTGACGGGTACCAGAGGGTAGATCCTGGCAAAAGTGCCAGTGTTATGTCTGTGTGTTTGCATGGTCTGTAGTTGTCGGAATCAAATACTGTTCCTCATTTCATTTTTAGCAATGTTGTGGGTGAGCCCTGAACTTTTGTTTGTTCAGTTGGATATCTTATATGTGAAGCAATCTAACAAGCACCTTCAGACAATTAAGAATTCCACTTAAGCAGCTTTGCTGTTTCCCTGATTAGTCCTGTGCACTCTCTCTCCATACAGGGAGACACTGTAGTTACCTAATTACAGACAGCCTTATGGAACCCCAAATGGTTATGCTGGAGTTTAACATTAATCTAAATGGTGACGATACATCTAATGCAGACGAGGTCTGGAAAATGGATCAAACACATTAGCAACTTTCCATGATAGCAAGGTGTAGAGCTGGATGAACGCAGCAGGCCAAGCAGCATCAGAGGAGCAGGAAAGCTGATGTTTCGGGTCTAGACCCTTCTTCAGAAATTTCTGAATCAGCTTTCCTGCCTCTCTGATGCTGCTTAGCCTACTGTGTTCATCCAGCTCGACACCTTGTTATCTCAGATTCTCCAGCATCGGCAGTTCCTACTGTCTCTGCAACTTTCCACGGTGGTTTGTGTGATGCAAAGTGTCCGTTCCTCAGTTCCAAGTGTTCAGTGATCTTAATTTTCTTTCCCTGATATTCTCTTTGTTCTTTAAGACATTTCTTAAACGTATTGTAATTCTGTTCTTATCTACATTTGAAGATCAGCCATAGAATGGCAGAGTAGCTCTGAAATACTAAACTATTTCTATTTCTCGTAGATATTCTCTCCATCAACCTGTTTGGAGATATTATGACACAGTAGGGAGTAGCTGAAAAATTAAGGTGGGCCTCCTAGTTCAGAGGTAGGGGCAGTACCATTTCACCGTAATAGGATCCTTCCCTATTCTCTCATATTTTGACCGCTCATATCAAGCTTCTTATCCCTGGGTAGCACGGTGGTTCAGTGGTTAGCACTGCTGCCTCACAGTGCTAGGAAACTAAGTTCGATCCCAGCCTTGGGTGACTGTCTGTGTGGAGTTTGCACATTCTCCCTGTGTCTGTGTGGATTCCTTCCAAGTGCTCCAGTTTCCTCTCTCAGTCCAAAGATGTGCAATTTAGTTGGATTGGCCATATTAGATTGCCCATAGTGTCCAGGGAAGTGCAAGCTAGGTGGGTTAGCCATGGGAAATGCAGAGTTACAGGGATGGGGTGGTTCTGGGTGGGATAATCTTCAGAGGTGTTGTGTGAACTTGATGGGATGAATGGCCTGCTTCCAAACTGTAGGGATTCTGTGATTCTCCACAGAGTGCCTTTTGGCTTGGTATCAAATTTCTCTCAGAATGCCTTTCTCAAGCATCTTGGGGCTTACTACAATGTTAAAGGTGCAATTAAAGACAAGATGTTGATGCTATTTTTCTTGAGAAGAAAACACCAGAGAAAGGTGCCTCTGCAATTATTCTTTATTGTTGCTCGCCCTTTCATTTACATTGCAATTTCCTCTTGCATTTATTTTATAAAAATGATTAACCTTTTAATTCTGTCACAGGTAGACCAGCTTCTGGTTCATCAGCAGGTGGAGTTGTTGGAAGGTATGTTGGAATAAAAGTTCAAAATGTGAATTCAGCTTCGGATGAGAGCAGTTCAGCTCAACATGCTGCCTGATTTTCTTTTCATTTGCCTAATTCCAAATCATGTAATACAGCTTGAAGTATTGCCTCGTAGCTAGAACTCTCACAGGAGAACATAGATGGATTTAAGACATTTGCCTTTATCAGTCATGGCATAGATTATAAGAGCCAGGAGGTCTTTTTGGAGCTGTACAGAGCCTTGATCGGGTCACAGCTGGAGTTCTGTGTGCAGTTCTGGTCACTGCACTGTAGGGAAGATGTGATTACGTTGGAGAAGGTGCAGATTAGATTCACTAGGATGTTGCCTGGGATGGAGCAGTTTCTCTGTGAAGAGAGGTTGGATAAGTTTAGGTTCTTTTTGTTCGAGCAGAGAAGACCGAGGGGACCTGATAGAGGTATATAAGATGATGAGGGGCATGGACGAGGTGAATAGAAGCTATCCGTTCCCTTTAGTTGAAGGGTCAGTAAGAAGGAGCATCATTTTAAGATGAAATGCAGCTAGCTTAAAGGGGATGTGAGGAAAACCGTTTTCACCCAGAGGGTGGCGGAGGGGGTGGTGGTCTGGAATGCCTTGCCTGGGAAGGTAGTTGAGGTACGAAATCTCACAACCTTCATAAAATACTTAGATGAGCACTCGAAGTGTCATAACATTCAACACTATAGGCCTAGTAAAGGGAAGTGGAATGAGTATATACAGAATCGGTGCAGACTGAATGGGATAAAGGGCCTCCTCTATATTCAATTATTCTAAATACAGTATCTCATCCTATTAATAGACTAATGATTGTGAACCCTTGCCCTTTACTCTGTGTTGGTTTGTTAAACCCTGCAAGCTTTTAAAACGATGTGGCCTGAATATGAGATAACAAGGTGTAGAACTGAATGAACACAGCAGGCCAGGCAGCATCAGAGGAACAGGAAAGCTGACGTTTCGGGTCGGGGCCCTTCTTCAAAAATGGAGGAGGGGAAGGGGGCTCTGAAATAAATGGAGAGGTGGAGGGGTGCGGGGATAGCAGGTAGGTAGTGGTGGGGATTGGTCAGTGAAAACCAAGAGAACTGCGGATGCTGTAAATCAGGAACAAAAACAAAGTTGCTGGAAAAGCTCAGCAGGACTGGCAGCATCTGTGGAGGAGAAAACAGAGTTAACGTTTCGGGTCCGGTGACCCTTCCTCAGAACCGGTGGTCAGTGATGCTGCCTGGCCCGCTGTGTTCCTCCAGCTCCACGCTGTGTTATCTCAAACTCCAGCATTGGCAGTTCTTACAATCCCTGGCCTGAATATGAGCCGCCCAGTCCTCTCACTCGCTTTGTCCTGCACTGAGGGTTTTGTGCTTTCCTCATATTACACTCTTTATCATTGGCCCAAGAGTGTGCATTAAAGTCAACTTTGCTAATCTCCTAATTTTTCCACCGTTATGGTTGCTTTAGTCTTAACAGGATTTGAGACCAACAACAAATATCAGATTAAGAACAGTCTTGGCCAACTGGTCTACTTTGCTGCTGAAGAAAATGACTTCTGCAATCGAAATTGCTGTGGAAACCTACGTTCCTTTGACATGAAGATCCTTGACAATTTAGGACAGGAAGTGATAAATCTGTACCGTCCCTTGAGATGTGCCGGATGCTGTTGCCCATGCTGTTTGCAGGAGGTGAGTGACTAGTCCTGGACACAATTACTTCAGCTGTAGAAATTTTATAAGCTCCATCTCTTCCAACCTATTCATTCCCATGGCATTACTCATGGATAAAGCGAAAATAAATAGTCTTCTCTGCTTTGCACTGCTCCTGTTTCAGTCCCACATTAGATGTTCTTTGGCTTTTGTTTGTCCCTGTTTTTTTTTTAAACCAGCCAAGTATGAAACTGTTGTAGTCTCTGCACCTCATCCTCAAACCCTTTGTCCCCTCAATGTACTAGAATCCCTAACAGGGTGGAAACAGGCCCTTTGGTCCAACAAGTCCACACCAACCCTCAGAGCATCCCACCCAGACCCATCCCCCTATAACCCACCTAATCTACACTTCCCTCAACACCATGGGCAATTTAGCATGGCCAATCCACCTGACCTGCACATCTTTGGACTGTGGGAGGAAACCGGAGCACCCAGAGGAAACCTGAGCACCCAGAGGAAACCCACACAGACACAGGGAGAATGTGCAAACTCCACACAGACAGTCACCTGAGGGTGGAATTGAACCCAGGTCCCTGGTGCTGTGAGGCAGCAGTGCTAACCACTGAGCCACTGTGCCACTGTGCCACCCCCTTTTTTTTTCCTTTTTTTTTCAAGTATCCCACTTGCCTGAAATTGGTCCATATTCCCCCCTTACCTATCCCACCCACGTACCTCCCAGTTTATTGGGGCGCCTCATCCCAAGGACCATCACCTTGCTTCCCCACCCTCTCAACTGTGATGAGAGTCAACAAGTACCGTAAGGGAAAGTTGAAAAGAACTTTGAAGAGAGGGTTCAAGAGGGCGTGAAACTGTTAAGAAGTGCCCGGGGACGGTGTGAGGCCGGTGGCAGCCCAGGGCTCGTCGGGACGGCGTCTTCTCGGAGTCGGGTTGCTTGTGAATGCAGCTCAAAGCGGATGGCAAACTCCATCTAAGGCTAAATACTGGTACGAGACTCAGTATTTCCCTAATTTCAGCCTTCTCAAATTAATCTCTTTAACCAGGCTGAAGACTAAATCCGTGCACTTTCCCACCAAAGGCTTCACCAACTCAGAGGTAGGAAGGTGTCAGTGGATCCTGCCCAGCCCCCTTCAGCCCTTCTAAGTGACCTCCCCTGGGACCGAACGTGACACTAGATTGAGCATTAAATTCCATCCTCTCTCTCTATCAGTCTCAATATCTAGATCTCTTAACTCTGCCTCTCTTTCTCTTGTTATTGTCTGTCTGTGTCTCTCTCTCTCACTATCTTTCTTTTGCTTTGTGTTTAGTAATTTTTACCTTCGTTTCTTTCTTTCTGCCTTTCTTTTTCTTCATCTCTCTGCCTCTCCCTATCTGTCTCTTTCTCCCTGTCATTGTCTTTCTATCTTCTGCTCCCTCTCTATCATTCTGTCTCTGTCTGTTTTCCTATATGTCTATGTCCCTCTTATCTTATTAATGGTCTAATTCATGCTCATCTTTTTCTCTTTTCTCTTTGTCCCTCTCTCTCATACTGTCTTGCTCTTGCTGTTTGTGTGGTACTCCTTATGTTTGTTTCTTTCTCCTTGTCTTTCTGCCTCCCATTTTGTCTTTCTTTTTGTCTTAATCGCTCCACTTTTCCCTGTTGAAATAACTCCACAGAGGCCAGTATCCCAATGCCAAATCATCCTTTATTTACGTATGGCGAGTCCGTAACCCACTGGACCAGCTTCCTCACAGAGTGAACAGAACCTCTGAGACTCCTGTTTATATCCGTCAGCCAGGGCTCCCTGATTAGGGCTGTTAGTCTGGTCCGATCAGGGAATTTATTTTCTATGAGGGTCACCTGGCTGACCTTGTTACAGTCGCTCCACCTCTTTCTTTTTCTGTGTTTGTCCCCTTGTCTTCTGCTCCCTTTCTCTGTTTTCCTGTATGTCTTTGTCTGTCTCATTTATCTTAATATCTCTCAATTTTTAACTTTGGGTTTCTTTTTCTAACTTATTACCATGATCTTGTACTTTTGAATTTCTGTACGGACTTTTTATTTCTTTATTTTTCAAATTTTTTTTTGTTCCAAGAATTTGTACCTTAGTATCTAAGATGGCGCCATAAGTGGCAACTTGTAAACATTTCACTGTCCTCTACTAGCTATGTAACAGTAAAGCTAGTTTAATTCAATTCAATTCAAATTAGTGCTGGCCATTTTCACTTCACTTCACTCTCTCTCTCTTGCGTTCGACTTTCTGTTGTTGGTCAGTAAAAAGTAAATGTTATCATTCAAAATTAAAACAGCTTCTATTCTTAATTCATTGACGTATCTTTCCCATTTTCGCTGGCTTTAATTCATGCCTTCCGCCAATGAAGCTTTTTGATTACCATCTTGTGAGGATTATATATTTTCTATTGTGCAATTTCTTCATAGTTGGAAGTGAAGGCTCCATCAGGTGAGCCAATTGGATATGTTGTCCAAACGTGGGACCTGTGTCTGCCGAAATTCTCCATTCAAAATGATAAGAAGGAGCCTGTATTGAAGATTAGTGGTCCTTGCTGTATCTGCAACTGTTGCAACGATATTGATTTTAAGGTACCCTTCTTATATCTTACGAAATTCTTCAGCTTCCTGATAAGTTTGTAAATTGCATCAGTTTTGTAGAGATGTGGTGATCCTGCTTCACCCAACCCACAAGAAAACTCTTAATTGTTCTTTTGACAATCACTTGTAAATAATTTACATAACCCTCTTCTTTTTGCAGTTTGTTCTGTACTTATTTTTAGAAAATCAGCCCTGGATAAGGGGAAGACATATGAATAGGAGCACATTCTAATGGGAGTGATTATAAATCAGCTTGATTTAGAATCATTGAGGAATAGCAAAGGAGAGACCAAGAGTAAAAGCTTTAAATCAGAAAAATCTAGCTTGCGTATGAGTGGCACAGTGGCTCCATAGTTAGTTTTTCCATGTAGTGGTTAGAGTCATAGAGTTGTACAACATGGAAATGACCCTTTGGTCCAACTCGTCCATGCTGACCAGATACCCTAAATAAATCTAGTCCCATTTGCCAGCATTTGGCCCGTATCCTTCTAAATCCTTCCTATTCACGTACTCATCTGGATGCCTTTCACCTCTTCCTCTGGCAGCTCATTCCATACACGCACTACCCTCTGTGTAAAAACGTTGCCCCTTAGGTCCCTTTTAAATCTTTCCCCTCTCATCTTAAACCTATGCTCTCTAGTTTTGGACTCCCCTACCCTGGGGAAAAGACCTTGGCTGTTCACCCTATCCATACCCCTCATAATTTTATAAACCTCTGTAAGTCGCCCCAAAAATAGCCGCAGCCTATTCAGCCTCTCCCTTTAGTTCAAACCCTCCAATCCCATCAACATCCTTCTAACTCTTTTCCAAACTCTTTCTAGTTTCACAACACCCTTGCTATAGCAGAGAGATCAGAATTGCATGCAGCATCCCAATAATGGCCTAACCAATGTCCTGTACAGCCACAACATGACCTCCCAACTCTTTACTCAATGCACTGACCAAAGGAGGCCATTACACCAAACACGTTCTTCACCGTCCTGTCTGCTTGCAACCTTACCATTAAGTGTATAAGTCCTGCCCTGATTTGCCTTTCCAAAATGCAGCACCTCACATTTAACTAAATTAAACTCCATCTGCCACTCCTCAGCCCATTGGCCCATCTGATCAAGGTCCCATTGTACTCTGAGATAACCTTCCTCGCTGTCCACTACACCTCCAAGTTTGGTGTCATTTGCAAACTTATGGACTATATCTTCTATGTTCACATCCAAATTATTTTTATAAGTGGTGAAAAGCAGGGGAACCAGCACCCAGCAGTTCATTACTCTCTGCAAGCCAAAATTGACAAGAAAGTTCAATGGATTCATGATATCCTACTGCTGTTCGTACATCAAGCATACTTTGTCTCATGCAGTTTCATAGAATCCTGACAGTGTGGAAGCATGTCATTTGGCTCATTGAATCTACACTGACCTTCTGAAGAGCAGCCCACTCAGAAACAACCCCTCTACCCTATCCCTGCAACCCTGCATTTCCCATGGCTAATCCACCTATTCTGCACACCCCTGAACACTAGGGGCAATTTAGCATGGCTAATCCAATTAACCTGCACATCTTTGTGGGAGGAAACTGGAGCACCTGGAAGAAACCCACACAGACACAGGGAGAATGTGCAAACTCCACACAGATAATTGACTGAGGCTAGTAGACAAACAGGAGGCTGGAAAAACACAGCAACAACACAGGGAGCTGTAGATAAAGAGAGGACAGCACCCCCCTAGCCCCACATCTAGTCCTAAAGAAGGGTAATACCCATAACGTTGACTTCTTTCTTGCCTCTGTGTAAATTACTTAGAAGCCTTGATAGGGCAACTGTTGAAAGAATGGGGTAGTAGGAACTGCAGGTGCTGGAGAATCTGAGATAACAAGGTGTAGAGCTGGATGAACACAGCAGGCCAGGCAGCATCAGAGGAGCAGGAAAGCTGACGTTTCGGGAAGGGTCTAGG
>JAHRHZ010000017.1:47157922-47247660 GCA_024137785.1 Ginglymostoma cirratum
CTAGGCCCGAAACATTAGCTTTCCTGCTCCTCTGATGCTGCTTGGCCTGCTGTGTTCATCCAGCTCTACACCTTGCTATCTCAGTTGAAAGAATGGAATATCTTGAACTAACGGTGATTGTCTAGGAAGAAATCTCAGCCTGAGATGATGAGAAATGTATTCACCCAGAAGCGAGTGAATCATTCTCTATCCTCAATGGTTGGCAATGCCAAGTCATTGAATATATTCAAGACTGAGGTTGAATATTAAGATAGTCAGAGGACATGGGGATTGAACAGAAAGTTCAGGTAAAAGAGCAGCTGTCATCTTTTGTGTGTCTGAGGAGACTCAAGGTATCACATGGGCAACTTCTGCTCATCGGACACAGAAATACTGCTGGCTAATGCCCCTGTAAGGGGTCAGTGGAATGCCAATACATTTAAGCTTAATGTTTTATTATCTTGTTATAGGTTACAAATCTTGATGAAAGTGAAACAGTTGGGAAAATCTCAAAGCAGTGGACCGGACTCACAAGAGAAGCTTTCACAGATGCCACTAACTTTGGGATCCAGTTCCCTCTGGATTTGGATGTTAAGATTAAAGCAGTTATGCTGGGTGCCTGTTTTCTCATTGTAAGTATTAATTGTATCATAAGTGCAGCATATTGTGGGTTCATCGGTATCTGTGGGAACACTTACCTCATATTGAACTACATGATCACAGCCTCCAATGTTTGGATTACTGAGTTCTGACCATCTATTACAGAAACCTATATTCCTGCTTTTACTACCTCTAGATTTGAGCATTCCAGCACACTTCTCCAGTCAGATCCCACCTTTCAGCCCCCAAAAACTTCAGCTGATCCCAAACTCTGCTGTCTGTTTTTGAACTTGCTTGCCCACCCAACTTCCCAGTGCTCACTGAACTGCGTTGTCTCCCAGCTGAGCAAGGCGTGATTTTAAAATTTTTGTCCTAATGTTCAAATTACACCAAGCCCTCATCCATCAGCACAGTGTCTCAGTGGTTAGCACTGCTGCCTCACAGCGCCAAGGACCCGGGTTTGATTCCAGCCTCAGGCGACTGTCGGTGTGGAGTTTGCACATTCTCACTGTTTCTGTGCAGGTTTCCTCTGGGTGCTCCGGTTTCCTCCTACAGTCCAAAGATGAGTAGATTAGGGTGGGTTGGCCGTGCTAAAGTGTCCCATGACGTGCAGGCTAGGTGGCTTAGCCCTGGGAAATGCTGGGTTACAGGGAAGGGGGGTGGTCAGGGTGAGATCAGTGGGCTGAATGGCCTGCTCTTGCACTGTAGGGATTCTATGATCCTAATTATTGCAGATTCCTCCAATCCAGCAACCCACCAAACCTGAGGTTCTCCAATCCGGGTCTCTTGTTCATCCTTGATTGTCCCAGTGCCTTCAATTGTCAAGAGTTGAAACTCTGGAGTTCCTTTCATGTCTACAGCTTCCAGTCCTCCTTAAAGACCTTCCTTCGAACCTACCTTTTAGCCAAACATCTCCCTGGTCTGAAAAGAAAATAAAGAACTGTGGATGCTGGAAACAAAAACAGAAATCGCTGGAAAACCTCAGCAGAGCTGGCAGCATCAGTGGAGAGAGAGCAGAGTTAATGTTTTCAGGTCCAGTGACCCTTCATCAGGGCTCTGAACCTGAAGTGTTAACTCTGCTTTCTCTCCACAGATGCTTCCAGACCTGCTGAGCTCTTCCATCAATTTGTGATTTTTTTTAATCTCCTGATCTGGTTTGGTGTCAAATTTTATTTGACAACACTGCTGTGAAGTGCCTTCGGGAATATTATCCTGTCATAAGCGATGTATAAATATGAATCGTTGCTGACTGTGTTTGTTTGAAGCCGAGAAAATGTTTTATGCCTGATTTAGCACCCAGAATAGTGACTGGGTGGTCTTTACAATAGATTTAGATCTGGGAAGGAAAGTTGATTATTTTGAACCACTCTGTAAGATTATTTTTCAACAATCTATGAAGCCATGAGAAATGGAACTGCATTATTCTGCACCATGTATAGAATCAGATTTGCTGCTACCATGAAATGGGATTTTGACTAGATTTCCTAGCAGCTGTCACTGGTATAGCTTTGATGCATTTATCCCAAACTCACTAAGAGTAAAATCTAATTATTGTGTAATTTCTACGATTTAATGTTGATTGCAATGGCCAGTAGTATGCTTTGCTGCTGAATGCATGCTCCAATCCGAGTCAGAAAATTAGGTTTATGTTTCACTCCAGGGACAAGAGGGTATGATCTCAACTGATAATGCAGTGCAGCACCAAGGCTGCATTTTTTTTCCATTTCTTCATGTAATGTGAGTGTTGCAGAGCACTTATTGCTCATCCCTAAACAATAATTGACAGAAGTCTCCATTCGCCTCACTCTTTGGGTTAGGCTGAGGCATTAAACTGGGACCTAGCCACCTTAGAGTCATAGAGCTGTATAGCATGGAAACAGACCCTTCAGTCCAACTCACCCATGCTGACCAGATATCCTAAATTAATCCAGTCACATTTGCCAGTGTTTGGCCCATATCCCTCTAAACCCTTCCTATTCATACACACATCCAGATGCCTTTTAAATGTTGTCATTGTACCAGCCTCCACCACTTCCTCTAGCACCTCATTCTATACCTGTGTCATCCTCAGTGTGAAAAGATTGCCCCTTACGTCCTTTTTAAATCTTTCTCCTCTCACCTAAAACCTATGCCTTCTAGTTTTGGACTCCCCTGCCCTGGGGAAAAGACCTTGTCTATTCAGCCTATCCATGCCCTTCATGATTTTATAAACCTCTATAAGCCTCTGAACCTCCAGGGAGAATAGCGCCAGCCTATTTAGCCTTTCCCTATAGCTCAAACCCTTCAACCCTAGCAATATCCTTGTAAATCTTTTCAAGTTTGACAACATCTTTCCGAAAGCAGGGAGACCAGAATTGCATGCAGCATTCCAAAAGTGGCCTAACCAATGTGCTGTACAACTGCAACATGACCTCCCAACTCCTTTGCACAATGCACTGACCAATAAAGGCAGGCGTACCAAACGCCTTCTTCAGCACCCTGTCTACCTGTGACTCCGCATTCAAGTCTCTTTGTTTGGCAACACTCCTTTCTTATCACTACGGCATCTTTTGCAGCCTCCTGGTTTTCAAAAGAACAAAGGAGTAGTGTTTTCCAGCTTGGCAATGTTTGTGTCTTAGCGGAAAATCTCAGCAACACTGGGGTCAACACCTATACATTCGCATCCCCACTTTTCTCTCAATCCTCTGCACCCTGGGAGTAGGGTGCCCTCATGTTACTAGGCTCAAAGCACTATATAAATGCAAGTTGTTGCCCCATGGTTAAAATGTCAGAAAAATCCACCCTAATATTTCTCTAACCAATGCAATTTATTGTGTAAAGGCACAGAAGTAGAAAGAACAGAAAACATTATGTTGCAAAAGCAATCCACTTGAGCCCAGCCTCAGTCTACCGTTCATTATCATGATGAAATGGTTTTCTAATGTGAGTGACTGCATGCACCATTAAAGGAATACCTTGTTGGTGGACCCCAATGCAGGAAGAGTGCACTGTCAGTATGAAATGCTGTTGCAAATCGAAAGCTCTGTCAGCATAAATCAGCCTCTTCTATTGTTTCAGTAGGATCTTGATAATCTAATAAAAGACAGATTTTTATTACCACATAGGGCAGCAGAGTGGATCAGTGGTTAGCACTGTTGCCTCTCAGATCCAGCAGTCTGGCTTCGATTCCACCCCGGGCGACAGTCTGTGTGGAGTTTGCGCATCATCCCGTGTCTGCATGGGTTTCCTCCGGGTGCTCCGGTTTCCTCCCACTGTCCAAAAGATGTGCAGGTTCGGTGGGTGGGCCATGCTAAATTGCCCGTAGTGTCCAGGGATGTGGAGGTTTGGAGGTTTAGCCATGGGAAACGCAGGGATATAGGGTGGTCCATGTGGGATGCTCTTTGGAGGGTAGCTGTGGACTTGATGGGTCAAATGGCCTGCTTCCTCACTGTGGGGATTCTAAATCAATGAAGATAGATCTCCATTGGGACTTGTAATGAATGTTTGATGTAATGTAATGAACAGTTTCCTCCCACAGTTCAAAGATATGCAGGCTGGATGGATGAGCCATGGAAAATGCAGACTTACAGAGATAGGGTGGGTCTGGGTGGGATGTTCTTCGGAGGGTTAGTTTGGACTTGATGGGCTGAATGTCACTGTTCAGTTGGAGTTCTAAAGCAAGCGAATTCCAGTCCGCATGACGTTATTGGCAGAGAGCATCTTATTTTATGGATTATTTCTGTTATTCTTGTTTCTTCTGGAAGCTAGCATTTGAGTTATGTTTATACAACAGATGTGACCTCCCTGAGTGCCATTCCATTTTTGTTGAAGATAATTTGTTTAGTTGGAATGTAGTCCAGTATTGTACTGACATCACTCGATTTTTCAAAAGAAATTAAACCAAAACCTCTGCAACAAAGAGACAATGGAATGTGCAGTGAATTAAAGGTTAAGAGTTTAATGTTCACACACCTCTGAGCCAAGCAGTTGCAGAATGGTTACAGCACGGTTATCTACCAGGCAATGTGGAGGATTGCCCAGGTACGCTGGCCCATAGAATGCATGAGAAATCCAAAGCCACCAATTACCACCAATCAGTTTATTCTCAATCAACAGCCAAGCCATGGAAGGGGTTGTCACACAGTGCTACCAAGAGGCACTTACTCAACAATAACCTGCTCACTGACGATCATTTTCAGTCCCTCCCCCTGACCAATCCAGTCTGCTCCTGATCTTATTGCAACCTTGGTCCAATCGTGGACGACAGAGTTGGACTCAGAGAAATGATAGCGATTGTCTTTAACATCAAGGCAGCATTTCACTCTATGTGGCATCGAGGAGCCCTGTAAAGACTGGAGTCAATAAGAATCAGAGATCTTAGGAAGATAGGAGTAATAGGAAGATGCACTACATCCACAAGCCTCCACCGACGCTCAATCGCAGCAGTATGTACTATCTACAGGATGCACTGCACTGCAGAAATTCACCAAAGATCCCCAGACAGCACCTTCCAAACCCATGACTACTTCCATCCAGAGGGATAAGGGCAGTAGACATATGGGAACACCATCACCTCCAAGACCCCCTCCAAGCCACTCACCATCCTGACTTGGAAGTATATCGCTGTTCCTTCACTGTCAGTAGGTCAAAAACCTGGAATTCCATCCTACACAGTGTAATAACAAATCTACTCCCCAGTCAGTGATTTTCCCTGCACTCATATCTTGGGTGGTTTGTAACATCCCTCCGCACTGCAGATCTGCCTCTCTATCCATGCCTTTTATACTCTCCCACTCACCTCTCACTCTGCAGCAACCTTTTACCCAAACAACTTAAAGTCCTGTCTGCCCCAAATTCTCAGTTTAAAATAAATTCCCAGTTAGATGCACTTGGTCTCTGTCTCACACAGGTTACATCTCCCTCACACTCGCTACGTTTCCCAGGGGTAGCACACTGGAAATCAAGCCCCACTATTCCCAGAATCATCACAAAAGTTAAAGATTCTTAAAGCTGTGAAAAATTCCTCGAGGTACCTGTCTTTCAGACCCAGGTGGTCAGAAAGCAGGGACTAGTTTCTGAACTTAACAGTAATTACCTTTATCACATAGAGACACAGAACGTAGAAGCAGGAGTAGGCCATTCAGCCCTTCAAACAAGATCCACCATTCAATATGATCCTGGCTGATAATCTAACTCAGTCTCCCATTCTCACTTTCTCCCCATTTTCTTAGTTCCTTTGTTCCCAAGTGCTACATCCAAGTCCCTTGTTGAAAGGCCTTGCTGGCCTTGACAGCTTTCTGTGGTAGTGAATTCCACAGGTTCACCACTCTCTGGTGGAGAAGTTGCTTCTCATCTCAGTCCTAAATGGTTTACCCCTTATCTTTAGTGTGTGACCCCTGTCCCAAGGAAATAGACTCTTGCTCCGGATAGGCATATAACTCCACCAGTTAAAACTCAAACCCCACCGCCCCCTCATATAAACTCCCCTCTGCACACACACTGAGGCAGACAGAGACAGGCACAAAAACAAATGGGTGTTATGGGACATGTCAAGCACTTCAGTGGTCCCTGTCCACAAGGTTCACTGAAAGAATCCTTTTGTTGTTTGAAATACTGTTTCTGACTTTCCTTTTCCCAAATGCCTTCAATTGTTTGTAGGACTGCTTCATACTTACAAAGGTCTTTGACTGAGCAATTAAAACTCACAGCTTACAGTGACTGGAAAGGGTAAATAGCCTAGCTATCTTTAGGAGAGAAGATGGACAGCTCCCGTCTTTGCAGAGGTCTGATTTGCTTCTCCCAATCATCCACATCCCAGTTGATCAAGGAGCCTGGGAGCCATCGTTTTCAGGCAAAAAGCTTTTGTCATCAATAACTGAGAACTAATCCAATCAACTGTTTGTTACTTGCCAAAATTCCATTGGCTCCTTGGTTCCAGCTCATCAGCAAACTAGGCTTCTGCTACCGCTTGACCAAGCAGCTGTGTAAACAATGCTTACAATGAGTGACAGCCTACTTGCTTTTAAAACAAAATTGCCAGCAGTCCTTTCACATACTTAAAACAGTCCTTTTCTCATTTTAGTGTACAATCAAAATAGAACGAAGTAAATAAATACCATCTTTACTCACATTGAGCGGTTCAAAAATTCCTTATTTATGTCGGCAAAGTCAGAAGTCACACAGCACCAGGTTATAGTCTAACTGGTTCATTTGAAATCACAAGCTTTCAGAATACTGTTGTGTGATTTCAAATGAACCTGTTGGACTATAACCTGGTGCTGTGTGACTTCCGACATTGTCCACCCGTATCCAACAGCAGCACCTCCACATCACAGCTATGTTCTTTATGTAGAGCTTTGATGAGTCACTTCTTAGTTTCATTTTCCTTTCCAGTAGAACATAGAACATAGAACAGTACGGCACAGTACAGGCCCTTCAGCCCACAATGTTGTGCCGACCTATTATCCTACTAAAATCAATCTACCCTGCATACCCTACATTTTACTGTCCTCCATGTCCCTATCCAAGAGTCGCTTAAAAGTCTCAAAAGTAATCAACCCCTCTTCCAGGCAAGGGATGTGACTTACAGCAGCCGTTTAGAAATTATTTTTCAGGTGCTTTCTGAATCATAGAAGCTGAAGTAGGTTAATTGCAAACTGGGAATCTGTGGCAATGCAAGCAATTTGATTCAGCATCCAGAAGTGCTGTGTTAAAGTGCCCTGCCTAATGAACTCTTTAATGTCAGCTTCGAATTGTGTGTTGTCCTGGGAGTGATTTAAATGCTTCTTTTAACCATTTTAAGATGCTTTCATAGCAGTTACTTCATTTTTTTTTAAGCAATCACAAGCCCATATGCTTCTTTCCAGGGGACCTTAATAATGGTGAACTGTGCTCATGTTACTGATTTCCTTTTATATACTTGACCAACAGTCTATATAAAACGTGTTGTGTTACTCTTCCTGAAAACAAAAGCCATGACCCTGTGTCATCAGAGCTTATGTAAAGCAAGTCTAATGTGACCACCAAGCTCCACTTTGCCAAATATGAGCAACCGAAACATTGAATTATCTAGGATTATTGTGCTGAGAACTCATCAGCGTCATTTACAGCTGAGAGTTGCTTCAATTTATCATCCTGGAGCAGGAGTTGGCCATTCAGCCCCTCAAGCCTGCTCCACCATTTAATATGATCAGGGCTGATCTCATCTCAGCCTCAACTCTACTTTCCTGCCTGCTCTCCATAACCCATCAACCCATCACTAATTAAAGTTCTGTCCTTGAATTTATTCAACGTCCCAGCATCCACCACACTCTGGGCAAGTGAGTTGCACAGATTCAGGATACGTTGAGAGAAGTAATTTCTCCTCAACTCTATTTTAAATGTATGCCCATCCACCCCCAACCAGCCTAAAACAATGACCTCAAATTATGGCTTTGATATAAAGAAGGACAAAAAGGTGCAGTAAAGTCATCAAAGTCTGGCCAGACCCTTAGGCTGCTCCCTTGCTTAGGAGAGAACAACTGGTGATGGTTTAACCTAAGGGTCACCACACGTCAGGCTAAGAGGGAGATAGAGAAGGAAAGGTTTTGGTGGTAACCTCAGCCAGTGCAGGAACTGAAGCCACATTGTTGGCATCACCCTACATCACAACCTGAGGTAACTGATCCCCTCCAAAGAAAGCATTGGAACAAATTGTCAAAACAACACTGTATAATCTTCACATCAAAATCTATTTGTTGAATCCCAGTCATTGATGTTATTCACAGACAGCGTTTATGAACAATGGATCTTGCTGGGAGTACTATCGTTTTCATTTAGAATGATAGTGTTAGACATATGGACCAAGAATGAGTGGGCAGACACCTGAGGTATCAGCCATGTTTGGCAGGGGGACTATCACTTGTCAAGACCTATACTGAATGTAGCCATTGTGGAACACTGTGAAGCTCAGATCCTGCACACAACAGGGGGAATGTAATGCTCTGCAAACCCAGGATTGTTTTAGGAGGGAGCTCAGTGCACGAACGTGGAAATGGCAGGAAAGGTGTCTGATGGAGTGCCAGTTGCTTTCTTGACACCCATACACTCCACCAGCCAGTTCCCAACTAACTCGGGGTGTGAAAGGTGCAGACTGGGGTGGTGGTCCAGGGTGGGTCTGAGTGTCTACCCAACACACCCTCTCCTCTGGGGCTACTATATCTCCTGCATTCTGGCACCACTGCGTCTGGTAGTGTTTCTGGAAGTGAAATGTTGCTTGCTTTCTGATTGGCCTGCTGGTAGCCAGGTAAGTCCCTGAATGATTGGGATTTTAACGTATCGGGCCACAAGTAGAGTTGTTACTGGCTGGTGGAAGGGGCTTCTGTTACACCCATTAAACTCAGCTCAAATTCATAAAGCTCTTTGAGGATCTGAGCTCTAAGCCATATATTATTCCCTACTTGCTTGGAATGAGTGCAGTTCCAACAATACTAAAGAAGCTTGACACCATCCAGGTCAGAGCAGCCTGCTTGATTGGTGGCCTTTCCACAAGCATCCATTCCCTTCATCACTGATGCTCGGTAGCAGCAGTGTGTACTATCTACAAGATGCACTGCAGAAATTCACCTTAGATCCTTATACGGTACCTTCCAAACTCTCAACCATTTCCATCTAGAAGGACAAGGGCAGCAGCTACATGGGAACACTACCACCCCCAAGTTCCCCTCCAAGCCCCTCATCATCCTGACTTAGAAATACATTGCCGTTCCTTCACTGTCACTGGGTGAAAATCCTGAAATTCCCTCCCTAATGGCATTGTGGGGCAGGAGGACTGCAGCGGTTCAAGAAGGCAGCTCACCCCCACCTTCTCAAGGGGCAACTTGGAAGAAGCAATAAATGTGGTCACTAATGCTCACATCCCATGATTTGATTTGGTTTGATTTATTGTAGCACATTTACCTGAGTACACCGAAAAGTTTTGTTTTGCAGAAAAGTTTTGTACAGGCAGATCACAGCAAACAAGGACAGAAAGATCAGAGGGTGCTTTGACAGAGCGAGGCATACAAGGTTACACTGCACAGGAGGTGCACAAAGCAAGATCAATATTAGCAAGATTAACATTATTTGAAGCTAGAGGGTCCATTCAGCAATCTAATAATGACGGGGAAGAAGCTGTTCCTGAACCTGCTGGTGCATGTATCAGGCTTCTGTATCTTCTGCCTGACAGAAAAGTGAAATTTAAGTAAAAAGCAATTAAAGGGCAGAAATGCTACCTGGTGGAAGAAGATGAAAATACTGTATTGTGTTTTCCATAAAAGAGCTAATCAATCAGCTGTTGAAAGATTTGACCAAAAAGGTCATTTTAATTCAGGTGCAATTCCCTTCCTGGCTATCCCTTCTCTAAGGATACTTTAATACAGAGATGTAAACAGCCATTGACATGCTGCTGGAAGTCAAATTTCTGCATCTGCTGACTTTTCCAGGGTGTTGTGAACAATGTGCCTCAAGAAATTTTGACATTTCAATATAAGCTACAATTGAGACTTGTGTGCAGTCAGCCCAAATAAACAGAATGTAGCAACACCAGGCTGAAAACACATTATCAACCCAATGTGTTCACCACTGGTTAGAATGCTGTTTTGTGCTGATGTGCTGTTTCGCTGTGGGGAAGTATTAATTTACCATCATTGCTAAACTGCAATCTCGGAAGATTGTTGAACTTCCATGCTGGAATGTTTCAGAATGAGCCCCACTTTGGAACAATTGGAAGCAGGTACCAAGCCACGTTATAGCAAAACTTCACTTCACACCACCAACTTTAATAGTCTCTGAAGCTACTGCATTTTCTTTTTACTCTTGGGATCTGGGTGTTGCTGGCTGGACCAACATTTATTGCCTGTCCCTAGTTGCCCTTGAGAAGGTGGTGAGCTGCTTTCTTGAGCTGCTGCAGTCCCCATTCTGTTAGTTGACCCACAATGCTGTGAGGAGGGTATTCTAGGATTTTGACCCAGCATCAGTGAAGGAACAGCAATCTACAAAATGAAGCTTAGTTATAAATATGTGGTAAGAAAATATTGAAGTTTGTAAGTGCAGCAATAAATCGCACGCTTCAAGCAACAATCTGTATTCAATTCTATTAGAAACTTTGTTATGACGTCGTTGAGATAAAATGGGCAAGATTGAAGAATATAGTTGTTTCTGTTGATTTATCTTCAGGATTCTTGTTCAATTTCCTTTGTTAATGAGGATTGTCAAAGTCTTCTCTGGAAGTATGGCCACTTTCAACTGATTAATTAGATATATATCACAATGTAAATGATTCTGCACACTTTGCGTGAGTACGTCTACTTAGAAATGTACAGCAATTCAAGTCAGTTGCATTTAACAACTTGTTTTTCAGGATTACGTGTTCTTTGAGAAAAATAACTGAACAAGGATCTGTCTGTGGAACTATTCCCTTGTAAGTAGATATACATAACATTACTGCTCTGTCCTAATTATGGCATCTGTGTTCCATCTGCTCTACAGCAACTGTACTAATGGGTTTCTTTCTGATTATACACAGAGATTGAAACCAATAAAAGATTGATAAAGAACATCTTAACTCTTCCACTTCACTGAAGATGCACTAATGATGGCTCTTCTTCATGGTTTAAACCATGCTGAAATATTACCAACGTGCAAAATTACTTGATATTGAACCTACTGGACTTCCAAAGGCTGTGACGTCTTTGACTGATGCTGAAAGGAGTACTAATTTTACATGCAGTGCAAGTGCCTGAGCTGGTACATCTTTTCTGCTTAAAGGACAACCAATATTTCTGTTTGTGGACTGAAATGGACTTAAGTTAGCACAAGTGAGTAACCTGCGTAATAATGGATTGCTGTCCCCCTCGATATGTTGTTCCCACTGGGAACCCCCCACAGGCAATGCTCCTCAGCAGGAGTGGGAATTCTGGAATTCTTTACCTGGTGGAAAGTTTATCTGTTTGAGAAAAAAGATGTGATGCGCACAGCAGAACTCTCACTTTCCAGCTATTCCAAACAAAAAAGAAAGAAGTATTGCAGAATATCATTCAGGGAACCAATTTGCAATAGAATATAACATATATTTTTGAATAGCATAAGTCATTTAGAATACATTATATTTTCAAACAACAATATATATCTGCACAGTCTCTGATCAAATGTGCAAATGTTGGTTATGAACAGAAGTCTTTTGTTTACTCCAAACAGTTAATAGAACCTGTGAGAAATTGACTTTCTGTACTGAATATTCCTCTATTACATCGAGATGTCATTAAATCAATAAATACAGTAGTTGTGCTTTTATTATGGCAATTATGTTTTCAGAGAAATTCAGTGGCCCTTGTACAAGTTCTTCATTTAGTGGCAATAAATGGTGGCTTTTGTATTTGTGGAGTTACTGATGTGGTTAATGCACATCTCCATGTCTAAACAATTTCCATTTAATTAGTGTTCTCCACACATACTACCCAAGCAGAAACCGCACATACTAGCCAGTTTAAGTTCCCAAAGTTGATGGAAGCACCGTAGTTCACACTACCTTGAAAACAAGCCCATGTTTGAATGAATGTTGCATCAATGAGCCCTGGCAAAACTGCAGTCATTAGGAATCAGGGATGCAAACTCTCCACTGGTTGGAGTAACAGATGGGACAGAGGAAGGTGGTTGTAGTTATTCGGCTTTAATCTTCTCAGCTTCAGGATATCTCTACGGGAGTCCCTCAGACTAGTGTGCTCATCCAAGCAAACACAGAGAACATTGGAGAAACACAGCAGCTCTGGCAGAATCTGTGGAGGGAGAAACGTTTTGTGTCTTGTTATGACTTCTTTAGAAATACATCTGCCATATTTTGTTTTTGTCTTAATGCATTTGCTCAACCATTTTCGGCTGCTTCATCAATGACCTTCCCTCCCTCATAAGCTCGGAATGGGGATGTTTGCCGATGATTGCACAATGTTCAGCACCATTCATTGTTTGGACCAGCAGTTATTGCCCATCCCTAATTGCCCAGATGGCTTTTTAAGAGTCAACCACATCGCTGTGGGTCTGGAGTTACATGTAGGCCATACCAGATAAGGAGGGCAGATTTTCTTCCCCAAAGGATATTGATGAACCAGGTGAGTTTTTCCAACAATTGATATTGGATTCATGGTCACCATTAGACTCTTAATTCCAGATGTTTGTTGAATACAAAGTCCACCATCTGCCGCGGCAGGATTTGAACCTAGGACATAACCTAGGTCTCTGAGTTGATAGTTTAGCATTAATACCACTAGGACATTGCCACCATTTATGAATCTTCAGATACTGGAGCAGCCCATGTTCAAATGCCACAAGATCTGGACCATATCCAGACTTGTGCTAAAAATGGTGAGTAACTTTTCTACCGTACAAGTGCCAAACAATGACCGTCACCAACAAGAGAATCTAAACATTCCCTTTGTCAGTCAAAAGCTTTACCTTCACTGAATCCCCCACCGTCAATGTCCTGGAGAGTACTATTCACTAAAATCTCAGTGGACTAGCTATATAAATACTATGGCTACAAGAGCAGGTCAGAGGCTAGAAATATCGTAGCGAGTAACTCATCTCCTGACTCCCCAAAGCCTGTCCGCTATCTACAAGGCACAAATCAGGAATGTAAGGTGGAAAAACAGGAGGCTGGAAGAACACAGCAAGCCAGGCAGCATCTGGAGGAAATGAGAAGTCAAGGTTTCAGGTATTCAGTTTAGGGCTCTGAATGGAGGCGAGGGAGGTGGTGTGTAGGCAGGTGTTAAATCTTTTACAGTTACAAGGGAAGGTACCGGGTGGGTTGGATTGGTTGTTGGGGAGTATGGCGCAAACTTAGGAGTGGCAAAGGGAATGGTCCTTGCAGAAGGCAGGGAGGGGTGAGGAGTGGAAGATGTTCTGGGTGGTAGGTTCTAATTGGAGTTGGCATAAGTATTTAAGGATGATATGTTAGACGCAAAGGCTGGTGGGGTGGAAAGTGAGGACAATGGGGACCCTTATCTTTATTGCATTTGGAGGGAGGGAATGGTTAAGAGCTGTGGAGCAGGGAATGGAGGAGGCGCAGTGGAGGGCTGTCTGGATGACGGGGGCAGGGAAAGAGCATTGTTTGAAAAAGGCAGACATCTGGGATGCTTGGGAGTGGAATATCTCCTCGTCAGAGCAGATGCAACGGAGACGGAGGAATTGAGAAAACAAGACGGAGTTTTTGCAGGATGCAGAGTGAGAGGAGGTGTAGTCTAGGGAGCTATAGGAGTCTGTGGGTTTATAGTAAATGTCGGTCCGTAAACTGTTGCCAGAAATGGAAATGGAGAGATCAAGAAAGGGGAGGGAGGTGTCTGGGATGGACCAAATGTGTTTGAGGGCAGGTGGAAGTTGTTAACAAAGTCGATGAACTGTTCCAGTTCAGCCTGGGTGCAGGATGCAGCACTGATGCAGTCATCGAGATAACAGTGGAAGATTCAGAGAACAGTAACGGTGTATTTCCTGAAGAGGGACTGTTCGACTGAACCAACAAACAGGCAGGCATAGCTGGGGCCCATGCAAGTGCCCATGGCAACTCCCTGGATTTGGAGAATGTGGGAAGAATTGAAAGAAAAGTTATTCAGGGTGAGGACTAGTTCAACAAGGTGGAGAAGTGAATTGGTGGGGGCGGAATGGATGGGTCTGTTGGAGAGGAAAAAATTGAGGGCCTATAGGTCGTCCTTGTATGGTATGGATGTGTATAGGAATTGCACGTCCGTAGTAAAGATGAAGCGCTGGAGTTCTGAAGAAGGGTAATACTCGAAACGTTGACTTCTCCTTTCCTCCAGATGCTGCCTGGCCTGCTGTGTTCTTCCAGCCTCCTGTTCCTCTACCTTGGATTCCAGCGTCTGCAGTTTCTTTGTCTCTCAACAAGTCAGGAGTGTGATGGAATACTCCACACTTGCTTTGATGAGTGCAGCTCCAACAACACTCAAGAAGCTTGACACCATCCAGGACAAAACATCCCGCTTGATTGGCACTACATCCACAAACATTCACTCCCTCCACCACCGACGCTCAGTAGCAGCAGTGTGTACTATCTACAAGATGCACTGTAGAAATTCACCTACGATCCTTAGACGGTACTTTCTGAATTAACTTCTAGAAGGATAAGGAAGCAACTATATGGGAACATTGCAAGTTCCCCTTCAAGCCATTCACCATCCTGAACTTGGAAATATATTGCCAGTCCTTCAATGTGACTAGGTCAAAATCTTGGAACCTCCTCCCTGATGGCATTATGGGTCTCCTACAGCACATTACAGTGGTTTAAGAAGATAGCTCGGCACTACCTTCTCAAGGATAATTCGGGATGGGCAGTAAATGCTAGCTAGGAAGTCCTTGCCAGCTAAATTTGCGAAGGTGACTCCTAGTGGCATTATCACTGGACTTTTAAGCCTGAGACCCAGGTAATGTTCGGGGGGGCTCGAGTTCAAATCCTGCCATGGCTGATGGTGGAATTTTAATTACATAATATAGTGATTGGAACCAGCTTGATCTTGTGGATCAGGAAAGCCCTGGCTGATGACTATAACCAGGAGATTTAGAATCTCCTCAGTTCAGGGGACTGACTCCAAGCTGGCTGGACCACAGCCAGTGTACTGTGCACAAGTAAATAAAGGGTAGCTTGGTGATGGGATACTGGCCTCTGTGAGGTTAATACACATAAAAATTCTGGAATTAAGAGTCTAATGCTGGCCATGAAACCATTGTCAATTGTCAGGAAAAACCCATCTGGTTCACTAATGTCCTTTTGGGAAGGAAACTGCCATCCTTACCTGGTCTGGCCTATATGTGACTCCAGACCCCACAGCAATGTAAATGATTCTGAACAGGCATGTAGTCAATAAATGCAGGGTTTAGCCAGTAATGTCTCATCCCTTGAACGAAATAAACAAAAAACTAGGCCCGGTTTTGCAAGTAGAACACAACAATTTCTTACATGCAGTTAGGATAACAATTGCTCAATCTTAGTTTTGACTGCTTCAAGATTCTTCTGCCTACATGAGGTTTCAAATCCTGGGTTTATGTTGGATATGAACTGCTGAGGAAACCTGCCATGATGCACAATGCCAAATGAAAACCCAGAATTTGTGGAAATGTACGTCCACTTTACTCTTTCGGAATTTGACTGGCACTAGAAATTCTGTGACCTGGCTTAAAGTAGCATTTATAATCTTTATCTGGGACCAAATAATGTCCAGTGATCAGCTTGTTTAAAAGTGTACATTGTTTGGCAGGCAGTAGGTGTCAGGACTCCCTGAACTACTGTGTTCCCTGTGTGTCGACAACATTTGACCTGAGTCTGTTTTACCTTTGGTGTGAGAGCTTGGAATTTAAAATGATGACAACTTCCACTACTGTATCAAAGTGTTTTAGAGGCACATAGTCACTCTTACCCCGTATCTTAGTTGTTTAAATCTAGGCCATTTTCTCCAGCCCTGCAGTTTAGCTTTTAAATTTTAGCTTATTTGCATGTTTCTCCAAACTTCTCAGTTTTTCTTTTTTTAACTTTGGAATTCAACTTACTTAAATTGTTTATTTCTAAATCCCAAGCCAGACTGAAAATAAATTCCTCCTCATCTCTTGAGAACTGTTGAAGGAACCAGAATTCTTGTGTCCGTAAACTTTGCAGTACAGTTTTAACTCCAGTCAATGCAGACTTCATTATAATTACTTTAGAGTATCTCTTTGTTACACTGACAGGCAGCAAAGAAACAAAAACAGAGAGAGATCAATTATGATACACTGAGCAGAAAACTTTTAAAACCACGTACAAACTAAAGCACAAGGAGTTAAAACGTGTAAATAAACACTGCCCTGTAATACAAAATATTTGCAAAGACTGCTTGTCAAACCTGACTGACTCTCTCACTCAAAACAGACTGAAAGAAACCATTTCAATCCAGTGATTCTGACTTGGAGCAGTCTTTCTAAGTCTCTGGTGAGTATTCAAAAACTCGACTAGACCCTCTCCTCTGTAAATTTCCTTTAAAACTACTGGAGATTTCATCACTGATAATGAGTCATTCGACCTGGTCTCTTTAGTTTAATTATAATCACATAGTTAAATTACATTCAATGGTATTATTCTGCATAATTGTATCCAATCTGATCTTTGCTGTTTAATATCACAAGACTGCGCTTGGCCACAACTGATAAGGAAATGCGCTGTGGGATTTTGAACAAAGCAAAACCCTTTGCATCTAGAGGGCTGGATATAAGGACACAGAGGTTATGCAACTGTTATACTAAACCCTGGTTAGGCCCTACTTAGATTACTCTGAGCAGATCTGGCACCACACGTTGCGAAGGACATATTGGAGGGAGTACAACATAGTTCTGCAAGAATGGTATTATAAGGGGAGATTATACACACTAGGCTGGTTTTCTCTACAATTTAGAAGGTTAAAGGGTGACCTGATCAAATTCACCAAGATATTAACACAAAACGACTGGGTAGGTAAAGATAAACTATTTCCACTGGTCAGAGATTCCAGAACTAGGGGCATAGTCTGAGAATTAGGGCCAGCCTGTCCAGGAGAGATGTTAGGGAAGCATTTCTACGCACAAAGGGTGGTAGAGGTTTGGAACTCTCTTCCACAAACTGTGGCGGATGCTGGATCAGCTGTTAATTTTAAATCTGAGATAAATAAATTTTTGTCACACAAAGGAGTTAATCGATATGGACCAAGGGCAGGTAAATGGAGTTAGGTCACAGATCAGCCATGATCTCAATGAATGGTGGGCTGAATGGCCTAGTCCGGTTCCTATGCTGTGAAGATAACATCCTGATGTTTTAGAGTACAACTACAAGACCAAGGGGCCCTGTTTAGTTCATTTCGATTCAACATTTCAATTTCCAAAATTCAATAAGACAGAGCTGGTTTTCTGCTGACATGTTAGCCCTTTTCAAGAGCTGTACCTGTGTACCAACATTCCTTTAATTTGTTTTGGAAGGGAATAATCTATTGACTGGCTGTAACCTTTTGCATTAAACTTAACTTTGAAATGATAAGGATTTGCCAAGGCTTGACAGCCTCATATAGACTGGCACTCCACCCCTGTTTTTTTACAAAATGAGAGAACTTCACATTTCTTGACAGGAAATTTGGATGAGATCAAATTGCAGAGCCGTGATTCTAGCCTGACAGTCCCTTTGTAACAGAGAGCTGTTGAGAGGAAGGTAACCCAACGGCTGGCTTTTCCCAGCATCAGCGACCATGTTTTTGTCCAGGCTTGGGCTGACATGTGGCAAGTGACATTCACACCACACAAATGCCAGGCTATGACCATCCCAATAAGAGACAATCTAACCACCGTCCCTTGACATTCAATGATGTTATCATTACTGAATCCACCACTATCAACATCCTGGGGTTATCATTGACCAGAAGCTCAACTGGACTCACCACATAAACACAGTGGCTACAAGAGCAGGTCAGAAGCTGGGAATACTGCGGTGAGTAACTCACCTCCTGACTCCTCAAAGCCTGTCCACCATCTACAAAGCACAAGTCAGGAGTGTGATGGAATATTCCCCACTTGCCTGGATGAGTGCGGCCCCAACAACACTCAAGAAGCTTCACACCATCCAGGACAAAGCAGCCCGCTTGATTGGCACCACATCCACAAGCATTCACTCCCTCCACCACCGACGCTCAGTAGCAGTTGTGTGTACTATCTACAAGATGCAATGCAGAAATTCACCAAAGATCCTCTAACAGCACCTTCCAAACCTATGACCACTTCCATCAAGAAGGACAAAGGCAGCAGATATATGGGAATACCACCACCTCCAAATTCCCCTCCAAGTCACTCACTATCCTGACTTGGATATCTATCGCCGTTCCTTCATTGTCGCTGGGTCAAAATCCTGGAATTCCCTCCCTAATAGCATTGTGGATCAACCCACAGCAGGAAGACTGCAGCGGTTCAAGAAGGCAGCTCACCACCACCTTCTCAAGGGCAACTAGGGACATGCAAGAAATGCTGGCCCAGCCAGCAACGCCCACATCCCACAAAGAAATAGAAAAAAAAAGTTTGAGAATGTAAAGGTCCAGCAGGTTGGTTGTCATCTCCTCATCTCAGTTACCTTTCTCTTTGGCCCTGACCTTACCCTTTAATTGACTACATCTTTCCAAATTTACTCATCTTTCAAGCTAAAGCATTTAGTTTAAAATCCTCTCAATTTCCTTGGTTACAAGGTCAAAGACATCACAATTCAGGCAAACACTGCTCCTTAATTGCCCTCGACGCAGATCGAAATTGGCAGGTATGACGTGGCAGGCATCACAGAGACGTGGCTGCAAAGGGATCAGGCCTGGGACCTAAATACCCAAGGATGTACATCCTATTGAAAAGATAGGCAGGTGGGCCGAGGGGGTGGGGATGCCTTATTCGTGAGAAATGAAATTAAATCAATAGGAAGAAACAAAGTAGAGTCAGATGGTGTAGAATCTGTGTGGGTCAAATTGAGGAACTGCAAAAGTGAAAAAACCATAGTTGGGGTTGTGTACAGGCCTCCAAACAGTAGCCAGGGGCTTGGGGTGCAAGATACACTGGGAGATAGAAAAGGTGTGTAAGAATGGCAAAGTCACAGTGATCATGGGAGATTTCAATATGCAGGTGGACTGAGAAAACCGTGTTGGTAGTGGATTGGAAGAAAAGGAGTTTGTGGCATGTCTATGAGATGGCTTTTTGGAGCAGCTCGTGGTGGAGCCCACAAGGAAACAGGCAATATTGGATTTAGTCTTGTGCAATGAGGCAGACTTGATAAGGGAGCTTAAGGTGAAGGAACCCTTAGGAGGCAATGATCATAACATAAGTCAGCATGGCTTCATCAAGGGGAGGTTATGCCTTTCAAATCAGTTAGAATTCTTTGATGAGGTAATGAGCAGGTTAGACAAAGGAGAGCCAATGGATGTTATCTACCTGGACTCCAAGAAGGTCTTTGGCAAGGTGCCACACAGGAGGCTGCTGAGTTAGATAAGGGCCGATGGTGTTAGAGGCAAAGTGCTAACATGGATAGAAGATTGGCTGTCTGGCAGAAAGTAGAGAGTGGAGAATAAAAGGGTCTTTCTCAGGATGGCAGCCGGTGATAAGTGATGTTCCACAAGGGTCAGTGTTGGGACCACAAGTTTTCACTTTGTACATTAATGATCTAGATGAAGGAACTGTGGGCATTCTGGCTAAGTTTGCAGGTGATACAAAGACAGGTGGAGGGACAGGTAGTACTGAGGATGTGGAGAGGCTGCAGATGGGTTTAGACAGGTTAGGAGAGTGGGTATGAAAGTGACAGATGGAACATAATGTGGGAAAGTATGAGGTCATGCACTTTGGTAGGAGGAATAGAGACAAAGTCTATTTTTTAAATGGGGAGAAAATTCAAAAATCTGAAGTGCAAAGGGACTTGGGTGTTCTAGTCGATGATTCTCTCAAGGTTAACTTGCAGGTTGAGTCAGTAGTTTGGAAAGCAAATAAAATGTCGGCATTTATCTCGAGAAGACTAAAATATAAAAGCAGGGATGTACTTCTGAGGCTTTCTAAGGTTCTGGTCAGACCACATTTAGAATATGGTGAGCAATTTTGGGCCCTTATCTCAGGAAGGATATGCTGGCCCTGGAGTGGGTCAGAGGAGGTTCATGAGAAAGATCCTTGGAATGAAAGAGTTAACATATGAGAAAAGTTTCGGGACTCTGGATCTATACTTGGTGGAGTTTAGAAGGATAAGGGGGGATCTAATTGAAATTTACAGAATACTGAATGGTCTGAACAGAGTGGATGTTGGGAAGGTGGTTCCAATAGCAGGAAAGACTGGGACCTAAGGGCACAGCTCTAGACTAAAGGTAAGACCCTTTAGAACAGAGATAAGGAGAAACTTCTTCAGCCAGAGAGTGGTGAATCTATGGAAGTCTCTGCTACAGAAGGCTGTGGAGGCCAGGTCATTGAATATATTTAAGTCTGAAATAGATAGGTTCTTCCTTGTCAAAGGGATCAAAGGTTATGGGGGAAAGGTGGGAGCACGGGGTTGAGAAACTTATCGGCTGTGATTGAATGATGGAGCAGACTCGATGAGCCAAATGACCTAATTTCTGCTCCGATTACTCATGATGTTATGAGAAGGTGATGGTGAGCTGCCTTCTTGAACCGTGATGTGGAGGTGCCGGTGTTGGACTGGAGTGGACAAGGTCAGAAATCACACGACACCAGGTTATAGTCCAACAGGTTTATTTGAAAACACAAGCTTTTGGAGCCTCAGTCCTTCTTCAGGTGTTAAGGAGCAAGGCTATGAAAGCTTGTACCTTTAGATAAACCTATTGGACTATAACCTGGTGTAGGGTGCTTCTTGAACCGCTGCATGGCATTTAGTGTAGATACAGCCACCATTCTGTTCCAGAGGACGTTCCAGGATTTTGATGCAGAGATATTAAAGGAGTAGCGACATATCTCCAACAAAAACAGACTTTGCTGGAGAAACTCAGCAGGTCTGGCAGCATCAGTGAACAGAAAGCAGAGTTAATGTTTCACATCCGGTGACCCTCCTTCAGAATTGACAGGAGCTTGGAAATGTTAGTATATATACTGAAGATGGGGAGTAGGTATGTGGGTGTCAGGATAATGAATGAATTGGACGGAACCTTGCATGTGGTGATCCCATGTAACTGCTGCCTTTGTTCGTCAAGGTGATAGTTATCATGGATTTGGAAGGTGCTGTCTTGGGAGCCTTAGTGAATTTCTATGGTGTGTTTTATAGATTGTACACACCACTAATGCTAAGCATCTGTGGTTTAGGGGCTGACTTTGTGGATGTGGTGCTAATGAAGAAGGTTGCTTAGTTCTATATTGCATTGGGCTTCTTGAGTGTTGTTGGGGCTGCACCCATCCAGGCAATGGGGAGTATTCCATCACACTCCTGACTTTTGCCTTGTAGACATTGGACCGGATCTGGGGGATTCTGGAGGTGAGCTGCTTGCTGCAGGAGCCCCTGACCTGCTCTTGTTGCCACTGTCTTTATGTGGCTCATCAAGTTCAGTTTCTGGTTCTTCTTTTTTATTTCAAAAATATACTTTATTCATAGAAGTCTCTTTGTATATATACCTTGTCAAAAAAGCAGTTCAGTTCAATTCAATTGCATGTCAAGTAAACACACAAAACATTGGACTTTGAGTCGATCCAAAAAAACCAAAGACCTCTCTTATACATGCAATACCAATATTTACATATATTTGAGGCAGTAGGAGAGTCCAATAACTGAATAGTCCCACTTTTACCTTCAGCAGGGAGACCTCAGATGGTGGTCTTTCCCCACTGCCCCTTGGCAATGGCTGCCCCAAGCTTTCATGTGTCCCTCAGCACATAGTCCTGGACCTTGGAATGTGTCAGTGTACAATCCTCGGTCGAGGTTAGCTCCTTGTTCTGGAAGCCTAAAAAGGCTTAGACAGACCAAAGGATGTTTTTCACCGAGGTGATGGTCCTCCAGGTGCAGTTGATGTTTGTCTTGGTGTGCGACCCTGGAGAACAGACAGTAGAGCACAGAGTCCCACGTCACGGAACTGCTCGGGGAAAAACTCGATACAAACCCATGGTAAGCACCAGGATGTTGCTAGTGTTGGTGATGGTTATTGCCTGGTATTTGTGTTGTGCATGCGTCAATTGACACTGATCAGCTCAATCCTGGATAGTACAATACAATACTATACAATTCAATTAAACACATGAACAGGTCCTTCGGCCCACCAAACCTGTGCCAATTCTAATCCTTATTTAGACCTTATTGCCCATGCATGTTTTCTATGCCTCTGTTTACCTTCTGTTCATGTGACTATCAAGATGTGCCTTAAATATTGCTGACATGCCTGCTTCCACCACCTCCACTGGCAGTATGTTCCAGGTATCCACCACCCTCTGTGTGAAACATTTTCCCACACTTCTCCCCTAAACTTTCCCCCTCTCACCATAAACCTGTGCCTCCTTGCAATCAACCTTTCCACCCTGGGAAAAAAGCCTCTGACTATCCACTCTATTTATGCCTCTCATAATTTTGTAGACCTCTGTCAGGTCGGCCCTCAGCCTCCACCTCTCCAGTGAAAACAATGTGAGTTTATCCAACCTCTCCTCATAACTAAAACACTCCAGACTAGGCAACATCCTGGTAAATCTTCTCTGCACTGTCTCCAAATCATCCACGTCCTTCTAGTAGTGTGGCGACCAGAACTGCACACAATATTCCAAATGTGGTCCAACTAAAGTTTTTCACAGCTGTAACACAACTTGCCAAATTTTATATTTAATGCCCCAGCCAATGAAAGCAAGTGTGCAGTGTGTCTTCCTGACTACATGATCCACCCAGTGTCCATGTCTTGCTGCATGTGTTAATGGACTGCTTTAGATGTCACAAACAATGCTGAACATTGTGCAAACATCAGCGGCCATCCCCACTTCTGACCTTATGATGGAAGGAAAGTCATTGGTGAAGGAGGCAATTGTGCCATTGTTTAAAGAGTTAGGGAGGGTGGTCGACATAGATTTCTCCATTTCAGGGCCTCAGTCGGCCTCTGAACAGAATAACCGCCCTTGACCTAACACCCCTAACGCTTTCCCAAACTCAGGGTACTGACCTGCCTCTCAGCCTAATTCAGGGACACCACAAAATTGCAAACTTTGCTTCCCTTCACTAAGTCATTAAGGCCTTCACAATGCCAACATTTAATTCAACTTCAATTGTGTTGGAGGGTACTGAGGTTTGTTGTGAAAGATTGAGGTTTATTAACACAGGGACAACACTGATGTGTGCGAACTTTAAAAAGTGGCTCAATTGATAATGAGCGGCTGAGTTACAAAGATACAGAGATGTTAACAGGAATGTGTTAAGTGGCAGCAGGTTGATGGCTTCAGCAATATTTACCATTTGCTTATTTTTCTCCGATCTTCTTGGGTCACCTATGGCCCAAAGTGGGAGCTACCTATTCCCTGAACTCTGCAAAAACCACAAAGGAACCAGAAAGTGGTGGAATTGAGTAGGAGCAAAATCCCCAGTGATTTCACCATCCAGACTGGCTGCTACTTGGTAGGTGTCCAATAACATAAACAACAACTTGTATTTCTTTTTGCCTTCAGCATAATAAAATGCTTCGTAATGCTTCACAGGAGCATTAAACAGAGTTGGACACTGAGCCACATCAGGCTCATTCAGCGAGGTGATCAATATTTGATGAAAGAATTTGAATTCAAGCAGTGTATCTTAAAATTGAAAGGGACAGACAGAGAGGCTGAGGAAGTCAATTCCATAGTTTATTAGACACATAAGAGTCATACAGCACGGAAACAGGCTCTTTGGTCCAACTCATCCATGCTGGCCATATTTCCCAAACTAAACTAGTCCCATTTGCCTGCATTTGGTCCAGATCCCTCTAAACCTCTCCAATCCACGTACCTGTCCAAATATCTTTTAAAATGTTGTAACTGTACCTGCATCTATCACTTCTTCTGGTAGTTCATTCGACACTTGTACCACCCTCTGTGTGAGAAAGTTGCCCCTCTTAAATTTTCCCTTCTCACCTTAAGCATCTAGCTTCGAACTCCCCTACCATAGGGAAAAGTTCTTTGCTATTCACCTTTTCAATGCCCCTCGTGATTTTATAAACCTCCATACGGTCTCCCCTCAACCTCTTATTCTCTAGGGAAAAACGTCCCAGACTATCCAGCCTCTCCCTATAACTCAAACCCTTGAGTCCCGGTAACATTCTTGTCAATGTTTTCTGTACCCTTTCCAATTTAATAATATTCTTCCCTTAGCAGGTGACCAGAATTGTACACAAGATTCCAAAAGTGGTCTCACCACCTCCCATACAACCTCAAAATGACGGCCCAACTCCCAATGCTCTGAGCAATGAAGGCAAGGGTGCCAAACACCCTCTTCACCACCCTGCCTACCCGGACAACGGAAACCATCCATCCCGACCGTGGAGCAATTAGAGGGCAGAATTGGAGGAGTGCGAACATCTCAGAGAGTTGTAATGGTGAAGAAGATTAGAGATTGGGAAAGGGTGAGACCACAGTTAACATAGTGACATGGTCAGCATGAAGATGTTTAAGGGCATGGTTCTAAGGTTGGGATCGGTGGGAATTGGGGTAGCTTGTGAAGTGGGAAGAAGTTAATCAGATCTGTTTCCTTTCAGTCTTGAATGTGGCTCACTGTTGATTTATGCCAGAAGTTACAGACTTCACTCGACGAAGGAGCAGTGCTTTGAAAGCTTGTGATTTCAAACAAACCTGTTGGACTATAACCTGGTGTCATGTGACTTCTGACCTTGTCCAGCCCAGTCCAACACTGGCACTTCCACATCACGGCTACCATTGATTTAATGTCCACAGAGAATTTCTGACCCTGTATGCAAGTATGAATAGCTCTATAACCTACTCTGTCTGTATAGCCACTAGGGCATAGAATCATTATGTTACAGAAGGTGAGCATAAGCCCCATAAAGTAGCAGCACCATTGCATGACAGACCTTATGTTGCAATCTATTGGCAGATATATTGATGTGCTGGGACGTCAATAAGGACACTTTGCTGAAAATAAAGCCCGATTTAACAAATTATTGTTGTTTGTAAGTTCCCCTTGGTTTTGCACAATATTGTTGATTACAGCTTTTATTCACTGCACCTAACAAAGACAACAACTGGTTGATACTCTCGAATGCCTTTCAGTCACAACGGGTCAATTATCTTTCTCCATGGGGACAGTATAACATTTGACAGGAATGCAAGGGAGCCTTGTGTTGACAGCAGAGCTATGTAAGCAGCACTGGCACCTTTTATCTTCCAAAAGGGCCAAATTAAATAACTCGATTCATCTGCATTTTACAACAGCAGGATTCATCTTTGGTATGTTTCCAGGGTTGAGGAGCTGCTCACGTAAGGCAATGTTAGACACAGCATATTCCCATTGAAATTTGGAAGGATGAGCCCTCTTGGTGGCAGAGAGCTTTTGTGATGCTGTAGTAATGTCCCTACCTCCAGACAAGGAGGCCTAGGTTCAAGGTACACCTACTCCGGTGTTGTATAATAGCATTTCTGAACAGGTTGATTGGGAAATATCTGCAAGATATTTCTTCATCTTAAACTTGAAACCTGTGAAAGATGTGAGTTCTTTCTCCTTTAGAACATTTATCAATCATTTTATTCACGTCTCAGGCACATCAAAGTCTGGGCTAGATCAGGTTAGGATGTCAGATTTCCATCTATTATAGTCCAGTGGCCCCAACTATATGAAGGTGAATGCCAGTCAGTGTTAGTACCGGACAAGTCAGATCCCAGCAGGAAGCTGGCTGGACAGATCCTAAATCTTTTTTGAAATGATCTTTTACTGAAACAAAAGCATGCAATGCTTCAGACCTTCTTTTAACAACAACACAAACGTTTATTAACAGCAGAAATGAAAATAATTGGGAAAGAAAAGAGACTTTATTCTCTTATAATACAGAATCAAAGATTTTTAATCATACAACAAAAATAACCAAATAGACTTTATAGATTGATCAGAAACAACACGTTTGTATCAGAATCAGGGCACTCTGGTATCACTTACAGGTATTGTTACAAATCCAAGAATATCTAATGCCTTATTTGTAGGAAGATCCAATGCAGCTCACTTCCAAAGGAGGAAGATTCATTTCTTTTTTGTACTTTGATGGGCTTGAAGAAATTAAAATTTCAACTCATCGGCTGTAGATTCCTCAATTGTTACTTTTTATTATCATGCTCCCCACTTAGCTACCTTCCAGTGTTATACAATCCCTGATGCAGCTTTAATTCATTTTTTCTGTTTACAGCTTCATAAACTTCACTTTTTTCCCACTGACTGTATAACAACGCTCTAATCTGGGATTCAGAATAACTTCTTATTCCAAACTAATTTCATTACTTTAAACTCTTTTACTTAGGAGTGCAGTTCAGCACATTAATCCATCAAAACATTTCTCAGCTTGTCAAGAACATGAAGCGTGCTTCTCTCATGAACAGCTCTCTAGCACAAACTTAAAAATGGTCAGAGCCTGATCAACTCACCCTCTCACCCCTCTGAGTAATTCCCTTGAAACTCTGGGTAACTTTGTCTCACTTGGAATAATTGGTATTGCCATTTTTAAGCCAATTGCTGACGTAAAACACTAATGTTTAACTTCCAGTTCCAAGAAACAAACTTGCAGTAAATCAGGAACAAAAACAAAGTTGCTAGAAAAGCTCAGCAGGTCTGGCAGCATCTGTGAAGGAGAAAACAGAGTTAACGTTTCAGGTCCGGTGACCCTTCCTCAGAACTGATGGTGGCTGGGAAAACATCAGTTTATATGTAGAAAATAGGGAGGTGGGTGGGGTAGGGAGTAAACGATAGGATAGAGCCCAAAGAGAGAGAAAAGCAGTTAGACAGACAAAGGAGTTGCTAACGATCAGGCTGGGAGGGTGAGTAGTTGTTAATGGGGACTGTTGGTGACTAACAAGAGGGGGTGTGTAGTGGTAGGCTATGTGGTAACAAGACCTGGTGTGTGGGGTGGGGAGCTGGGACATGGGAGGGTTTAGGCCCTAAAATTATTGAACTCAGTATTGAGTCTGGAGGGCTGTAGGGTCCCCAAGTGGAAAATGAGATGTTGCTCCTCCAGCTTGCGTTGGGCTTCACCAAAACGCTGCAGCAAGCCAGAGACAGAGATGTTGGCCCAGGAGCAGGGTGGTACATTGAAATGGCAGGCAACAGGTAGCTCAGGGTCTTTTTTGCGAGCAGAACATAGATGTTCTGCAAAGCGGTCGCCAAGTCTACGCTTCACTTCCCCAATGTAGAGGAGGCCACATTGTGAGCAGCGAATGCAGTAGACTAGATTCTGGGAAGTGTAGAGGTGAGGTGTTGCTTCACCTGGAAGGTATGTTTGGGCCCTTGGATACTGGGAAGGGAGGAGATAAATGGGCAGGTGTTGCACCTTTGCCGGTTACAGGCGTTTTCCCAGCCACCATCAGTTCTGAGGAAGGTTCACCGGACCTGAAACGTTTTCTCCTTCACAGATGCTGCCAGACCTGCTGAGCATTTCCAGCAACTTTGTTTTTGTTCCTGATTTACAGCTTCCACAGTTCTTTTGGCTTTTATTTTGTAGTAAATGATGTTAAAACAAGCACACATATATATAAATCTCACAGTTTCAACATACCTTCCCTTAAGGAGAATAGTGAATCGGATGAATTTTAACGGCAATCAATGAGAGTTATAATTACCAGCACTGAGACCGACTATATATTCTAACTTTATTGACTGGATTTAATTTCTAGGCTTTTATCTTGTCATACAATTTTAAATATTTAAAATTGTGCTTTTGGTGAAAAGCTTGGCTTATTCTATATTATTTTCATTTTTTTGTGTAATGATCTTTGTTTTATTGTTAAAACCAGATCTGCAGCTTTTTGTGCTTCGTGTTTCCGTGAAAGACCATCATGTTAAACACACAAAAACACAGATCTCAAATCATCACTGAAAGAACTGCGGATGCTGTGGAAACAAGAACAGAAGTTGCTGGAAAAGCTCAGCAGATCTGGCAGCATCTGTGTAGAGACGTCAGAGTTAATGTTTCGAGTCCAGTAACTGGAAGGTTCTGAGGCAGGGTCTCCAGACCCAAAACGTTATTCCTGATTTCTCTTCAAAGATGCCGCCAGACCTGCTGAACTTTTCCAGCAATTTCAGAATTCAAATCAAGCCAGATTTCAGTCCAGGATCTGACTTATCCTGTAATAACATCAGCTGGGATCATAACAAGAGGGCAACGGTGAACTTGCGGAGTGCTGTTAGGAAGGGAATTCCAGGATGTTTACCCAACGACAATACAGAAATGGTGCTATAATTCCAAGTCAAGATAGTGTGTGTGACTCGGAGAGAAACTTGCAAATGATGGTATTTCCATGCACCAGTATCTGCTTCTCCTGTCCTTCAATGTGGTAGGGATGGCAAGTTTGGATGGAAGCACCATTGGTGAGATTCTGCAGTGAGCCTTGTATAAGGTACAGACTGTGTCTCTGTGGTATAGGAGTGAACATTAAAGGTGAAGGATTGGGTACCCATCACAGCTGTCTGTTTCCTCCCCTGGATGGTGTCAAGTTTTTAGAGTGTTATTGGAGGATAGTGAAGCATCCAGGCAAGTGGGGAGTATTCCATCACACTCCTGACTTGTGCCTTGTAGAAGGCTGGCAGGCTTTGGCGAGTCAGGAAGTAAGTTACTTGCTAGAAAGGGCTCAATCTTTAACTTGTTCTTGTAGCCACTGCAGTTATATGGCTAACCCAGTGAGTGTGCTGGTCAATGGTAGCCCCCATGATAATGCTAATTGGTCAGATATGCACTAGCAATATTGCATTGAATGTTAAGGAGATATATTTAGACTCTCTCTTATTGACGATGGCCATGGTCTCGATAGGGTTGGAAGAATATTGCCACCAGGAATTGATCTAGTAGGTAATGAAAAGTGTCTGGTTGAACTGAAGGCAAGAGTGGCTAATGTCAGGACAAGATTAGAGGGAAGATAGTGATCCCAATTTGAACAGCTTTGGGGAGGATGAGTAGCAAGGTGAATATGAAACTCAATCTTCACCTCAGAAAGGTGGTCCACCTATTCAAAACTCATGAGTTCCCAGGATGAGAAGTGAACCAGAGGCATCTCGTATGGGAGTGAGTTTGGGACAATGGAGGTGGAAGCTCACTCAGCGAGGCACGAAGGACTTCATCTACAACTCTTGGTCCTGCAAAAGAAAGAGAATTTTTAAAATTAGCCCTTCTCAACCTCTCCTCTGTTTAGATTTCAGTGAACATCACAATCAGCCGGGTAGGGTTAGGGTTAAAAAGTCTTCCAGTTGGAAGGGGAGGAGTTTGATTTGAAACATTGTCTTGCAAGTTTCTAATCAGAGCTGTTTGTGAACAATTCAATGTTTACTCCTCTGTCAGGTTTGAGTTTGCTGTTCAGTTTTCTGCGTTGGGCACTTATATGATACAGAATGATCATTCAAGAGACAGATGTCAACAGGTTGGACCTGCCCAGTGGTCCCTAAAATTGTGGTTAAATATTTTATTGGACCATAATTTTACAGAATCATAGAATACCTACAGTGTGAAAAAAGGCATTTTGCTCTATCAAGTCTGCACTGACCCTCCAAAGAGCATTCTACCTGGATCCAGCTCCCCAACCCTATTCCCATAACTAATCCATCTAGCCTGCACATTGCTGGACACTATGAACAATTTAGCATAGCCAATCCATCTAACTTGCACATCTTTGGACTGTGGGAGGAAACCAGAGCATGCAGAAGAAACCTGCACAGACACAGAGAAAACATACAAACTCAACAATGACAGTCGCCCAAGAGTAGAATTGAACCTAAGCCCGGAGTGCTGAGTGCTGAGAAGCAACAGCGCGAACCACTGTGCCACCGTGATGGCAACAGACTTTTTATTTCAAATAATGATGAACCTAATAGGCCTCACCATTATGTATCTGTAAATGGTACAATGTTTTCAAATTTCATCTTTCATGGGATGGAAATGTCACTGAAAAGCCAGCATTTGTTGCCCACCTCCAACTAACCTTAAACTGAATGGCTTGTTAGGCCATTAAACTAGATTGATTAAGGATGGGAGATTCCCTGAAGGAGATCAGTGAATCAGGTGGCTCCTCGTGATCACCATCATTGGAGCTGACTTTGAATGAGGATTTTCTTCAGTGAATTTCAATTCCTTTGCTTTCTGCATTAGCCTGGGACTGTGGATTACTAATTCACTCAGATAACAACTATGTCACCAACTCCCCCAGTTCAGGCAAGGCGTAGGCAGATGTACGGTTCAACTTAAATCTATCATCGCTTTCCCTGTCGTACTGCCTTCCAAAACCTCTAATAATAACTAAAACCTGCAGGAGATATAATCTTCTTTTGCAATTCCTTACCCTGGGTCTTCTTTGGAGGACAGGGGAGTCCAAAACTAGATGGCACAGGTTTAAGGTGATAAGCAAAAGATTTAAAAGGGGCCTAAGGGGCAGCTTTTTCACACAGAAAGGTGGTGCGTGTATGGAATGAGCTGCCGGGGAGGTGGTAGAGATGGGTACAATTACAACATTTAAAACCTGGATGGGTACATGAATAGGAAAGGTTTAGGGGCATATGAGCCAAATGCTGGCAAATAGAACTAGACTAATTTAGGATATCTGATCGGCATGGATGAGTTGGACCAAAGGGTCTGTTTCCATGCTGTACATCTCTATGATTCTATGCATCTGTGTTCTGCCGCTAGCTTTGTGAAGCCGCATCTTGCTGTCTGTCTCATCGGCTGCATTGAACGGTTTGAAGCTGCTGATTCATGTAGTGACTTAAACACACCTCAGAAAATCGAATCATCATCATTGCGTCTAAGTGCTCCCACAGCAGTGTTAGAAAATTTCTAGTGACTGCCACAACAAGCTCTCCAGCATTTAGACTGTTTCTTTTCTCTCTTAATCCAATCTTCCTTTCCACTCTTTTTCTTATGCTGCTCCTGGTGTAACTCTACCTGAAGAGTCTAACTAACAGCAGATGACGTAGGACTCAGTCTTACAGCAAATTAAGTAATTGCCCATTATCTCCAAAAAAAATCATAGACATCTCTCTGCATTAGAGAGAGTGACAATTGATTAGAGCCCATTATTACCACTATATTGTTTTATAAGGCACGTTGATGCCCTCTGTTGGCCATTAACTAAAGAATGGCCTTATTTTCCTTTATAATGACAAATTGCCAAAAAGACCCAGATATGTGTTTTATATTCTGCCTTTTTACCAATATTTCAATGTCAATAGCATGTTATAAATTCACTGGCTATCATCCTTTTACAGCTGCATTCAATATCATTGATGTAATATTGCCACATTAATCGGTTTTATTTTATTCACTTTTTAAGTTTCCTTCCTTTCCTTACATCATGGGAATTCAGCGCTATATTTTCATAGTTTTACTTATACAAAAATAAGGGACACCTTTACCTTTAAAACAAATCTAATAATAATCAATAATTTTAATAAACTTTGGCAAATTGTTTTTGCCAAACTATTTAAATGGTAAGTGCTGAAGACATTTTTGGGAGAATGGATGTTACTGAACGTGGGATTGTGAGGCAGCTGCACAGGCAGTGTGAAATCATATTTAATTCTGTTTGCAGTTTGGCTTTTAAAAATCCTCTGATTCTGCTTTTCACCTTCAAGTCATTTTATATTACTCCCACCTCTTGATTTAAAAGAATTGCTGAAATAATTTTTCTGCTAGTTATCAATAAAAGCCATTTGAATTGTACATGACTGATGTAACACAGATATCACAAAGAATAGCCTACAGTGTCAGTTAAGTCAATTACTGATTCCTGGTGGTACCGAAGTAAGTGCTTCTAGCCATGGAAACAATAGATAATTGTTCTTCGTGAAGGCAATTGAACACAAAGGCCGTCATTCTCCTTTGCAATCATGTGGAGAATGAATTAAAATGCAAGAAGGCTTGTCACCTGTGTCAGGTCGTATTCCCCAAGGTTTCAACTCGTGACCTTCTGCCCCTAAATGTCCTGTTCCCCTATGTCTAGCAATCATGGGAGGTGATGGCCTAGTGGCATTATTGCTGGACAGTTAATCCAGAGACCCAGGTAATGTTTTGGGGACCTGGGTTCAAATCCAACTACAGCAAACGGTGGGACTTGAATCCAATAAATATCTGGAATTAAGAATCTAATGATGACCGTGAATCCATTGTCAATTGTCAGGAAAAAACCCATCTGGTTCACTAATGCTCTATCGGGAAGGAAGCTGCCGTCCTTACCTGGTCTGGCCTACATGTGACTCCAAACCTAAGCAACGTTGTTGACTCTGAACTGCCCCCTGGGATGGGCAATAAATGTTGCATGGCCAGAGACGCCCACGTCTTGTGAATGAATAAAGAAATTGGTTAGATTCCTTTTTGTCTCCAGTTGGTTAGCCAACCTCTCCATCTTCATAGCCCAATAGCCTCTCATAATGACTGGGAGACAGGCCTTTTTTAGATGATTCTTGAGTTTCCCATATCTGTTATTTTATAACTAACAAGCTAAAGTATTTGTAGAAATCTTCTGAAAATCTTTATCATTCCACCAAATTTACCACACCCCTACCAACACACCACAACTACCACCACATCACCAATGGGTCCTTTTAACAGTTTCATGAAAATTTATTTTCCATCATTTAGGGTAGAATGGTGGATCCCTGGTTACCACTGCTGCGATACAGCGCCAGGGATCCTGATTCAATTCCACCCTTGGGCAACTGTGTGGAGTTTGCACATTCTCCCCGTGTCTGCGTGGGTTTCCTCTGAGTGCTCTGGTTTCTTCCACACAGTCCAAAGGTGTACACACTAGGTGGATTAGCCATTAGAAATGCAATGTTACAGGGGTAAGGTAGGGTGTCTGGGTGGGATAGTATTTGAAGGGAGTAGTGTGGACCCGTTGGGTCAAATGGACTGCTTCTGCACTGTGGGGGTTCTACATTCGATCATGTGAGGATTCCAAGTCTACCCTGGAGGCTTGGTAACACAAGCAGTGGTCTGATCATCAATGCACTTTCCTCCCACTGCCCAACCTTGGATTTTTCCCTCCGAGACCCGAGCAGACCAACACTGGCCTCTCTGTTCTTTCTCCTACCCTTGCTGTTATAGGAAGGGCTTGTGAAATGGGGCTTGGATACATGGAGAAGTTCCCTGCTCTTTCCTTGTTTATTGCAGCTTCCTAAAGCTGTCATGGGGACCATAACAGCAGCCTTGGGAAGTGTTGGAGAAGGTCCCACAATCCATTCAGGCCCGTTCCCTCCTCAGATTCAAGCCTGTACTAAAGGCCCTAGGCCCAGTTAAGGCATTTGACATTTTCATCTGGTCCAATCTTCAGGTTGCTTTTAATCCATTGAAATCAATCACTTGTCATGTCAGATCGTGGTTCAGAAAGGGTTAATTATGAAGACTGCGTTATGCTCTATCCAATCCAATGATGCCATACAGTCCTAGGCGAAGAATCAAGAGTGAACTCAAGATTCCCAGGGTGGTCAGACGTGCTCCTCATTGTCTTAGCAATTATGTCCAACCAGCCGACATAATGAGTACCTGCTGCATGCAACCAAATACAATGAAGAAGGGTCTAGGCCCGAAAAGTCAAGCTTTCCTGCTCCTATGATGCTGCTTGGCCTGCTGTGTTCATCCAGCTCTACACCTTGTTATCTCAGATTCTCCAGCATCTGCAGTTCCTACTATCTCTGAAACAATCTGACAATTGCCTCTTCTTGTTAAGACTCAGTAGTGACTTGCGCTCTGCCACTGTTCATCAAATAGGCCACAAATCTCCATTGGAGAGGAGGATTGTGGACAGCACTCTGCCCCAGCCATTAGCTGATAATGATTTCTTTGGCAGCACACACATCATCATTGACTCTTCTGCCCTGGAGAGCCTCCTACACTGATATGCTATTCACGTTGATGCAGAAATCCTCTTGGGATCTTGTTGTGCATAAAAACACATCAATTTAAGGTGAGGGAATAGATTGGGTTCAGGTGGATTCAAAACAATTGGCCTCATTAGATCTTATTCAGAGAGATGGCATACCCAGTGTGCTGACTAATATTTCTCCCTCGGTTGATATCAATAAAAAGCATTATCTGATCATTGCCGAAAGGGCGTTTGAGGCACTGTGCTTTATGTAAATCAACTTCTGCATATCCTACATTATAGTTGGGTCTCCATTTCAAAAGTATTCCATTGGCTGTAAAAAGGTTCTGGATATTTTGCTTATATTTCTATATGAACAGTTGATGGTCTAATGGTGTTATCACTGAGCATTTAAACCAGAGACCTGGGTAATGTTCTGAGGACCTGAGCTTGCATCCCATTGTAGCAGATGATGGAATTTGAATTCAATAAAAAAAACTGAAAATAAGAGTCAAATGATGACCTTGAATCAATTGTCAGAAAAAGCCATCAGGTTCATAATGCCCTCTAGGGAAAGAAATTGTTATCCTTACCTGGTCTGGCCTACATGTGACTCCAGACCCACAGCAATGTTGCTGACTCTTAACTGCTCTCTGGGTAATTAGGGATGGGCAAATCATGCTGGCCTAGCCAATGATGCCCTCATCCTATGAATTTATTTTTTAAATATTTGATTTATTACAGTGCATTTGCCCAGTGAGGTGTAGCATAGCCATAACCTTCTGTATCAGACAAATATAACAATGGCTACCAGACAGAAATCTCACTTTCTTCCAGCCAGCAAACTGCTGGTAGGTGGCATAGAGCTTCCACATCTCAACGTCTTTCCTAAATACCACCTTCCCCTTCTGAAACTCTCCTTTCAAGCATTCAAGGTCTGCCTGAACTAATTCTATAGAGGCCAGTTTCCCATCACCAAGTCATCCTTTATTTACACATGAATGGTCCTTGACTATGCTGCTGCTTCATATAGAGGCGTGCACCAGAGTGTCAGTACCCTTGACGCTGAACCTTTTTATTTCAGCCAGGACTCCCCTATTGGACCAGGTTAACAGCCCCAATCAGGGAACTCCTTTTCTATGATGTCCAGCTGGTTGACCTCATTACAATCATTGTACTGCCAATAAGAGGACGAGGAAAGAAAGTAGTAGCATAGCGGTGATGAAAGGACTCCATTGCTTGATATGGCACTGAATCACTGGACATTCAGAGATTGGATATGCATATGCCCTGTAGATTCCTATGGAGTTGGGATCAGCTCATAGTGAATCATTTCATTACATGGGACCAGGGGTGTAGGATTATTCAGTGACAAAATTTAAAAGGCATCTGGATGGGTACATGAATGGGAAGAGTTTAGAGCGATATGGGCCAAATGCTGGCAAATGGGTCTAGTTTAATTTAGGATATCTGGTCAGCATGGACAAGTTGGACCAAAGGGTCTGTTTCCAGCTATATGGCAATATGATAGGGTAGGGGTGGGATGCTCTTCAGATGGTTGGTGTGGACTCAATGGACCAAATGAGCTGCTTCTGCACTGTAGGAATTCTATGATTCTGACTTGCATACAAATTGACTTATGAATGTACTCAGGAATGGAATCCATTTGCAACTGTAACTGTAACTAGTCATTTACATTGCCATGAGTTTATAATTTCTATTAATAAAATGTATAAAGCAAGAAACTCTGCGTAAGAACCTGAAACGTCCAGCATAGTGGGAAGAGTTCCATACTGCTTCTTATCCTGGTTTCTCTGACAGTGATTATCAGCAGATCTATTCCTTCGACTGCCTGCTGAATTTAATCCTGGCCGCAAGAACATTTCATTTTAGCTGGCGTGTAGCCTTTCATTAGTCTATTGAAGTTTCATCTGAATCACATTTCTGGAAATATCAGTGAAATAAGACAGGCCATTATCCCATTGAAGAAAATACTTGAGGCAAGATCTCTTCAAGGCCTCTTCGATCTTTTTCATTCTACCAATGACCAATTCTCATGCCCATAGATTGAAGGAGATGTGATACAAGATACTCAAAATGATGAAGAGAATCAATAAAATCATTAAACACACATTGGTATTGATGGTCTAAAGTAGGAAAGAAACATCAGCAGAGATAATTGTATATTGAGGAAAGGATAAACGTTGCAGCGTAATGAATAACACCTTCATGTTCACAACTATCAACTTGGGGAAAGTGTTGCAACTTTGCACAGTAATTACTGTTTCTGTTGAAAAATTACAAAGAGAACTGGATCAATTGTAAATTAAAGTAGATAGAGATCTAAGCAGAATGGAGATGTAGAGTCATACAGCACCTACTCATCCATGCCCTGCCTGCATTTGCCTGCTTTTGGCACCTATCCTTCTAAACCTTTCCTATCCATGTACCTGCCCAAATGTCTTTTAAATGTAATTGTACTCACCTCCACCCTTTCCTCTAGCAATTTGTTCCATAACACACCATCCTCTGTGTGAAAATATTGTCCCTCAGGTCCATTTTAAGTCTTTCCCCTCTTAAACCTTTGGTGTCCTAGCTTTGGACTCCACTACCCTGGGGAAAAGACCGTGGCTATTCACATTTTCTATGGCCCTTACGATTTTATGAACCTCTATAAGGTCATCCCTCAGTCTCCTACATTCCAGGGATACAAATCCCAGACTATCCAGCCTCTCCTTCTAACTCAAACCCTCCAGTCTCAGTAAGACCCTTATAAGTAAGACCCTTATAAGCCCTTTCCAGTCTAATAACTTCCGTCCTATAGCAAGGAAACCATAGTTGTCAGTAGTACTCCAAATGTGGCTTTATCAATGTCGTCTACATTCACAACTGACATCCCAACTCCTAAACTCGATGCTCCAACTGATAAAGGCAAGCGTGCCAAGTGTCTTTGTAACCACCCTGTCTACCTGTGACATCATTTTCAAGGAATGTTGTACTTGTACCCCTCGGTCTCTCTGTTCGACATCACTCCCCAGGGACCTACCTTACCAAAATGCAACACCTCACATTTATCGAAATTAAACTCCATCTGCCATTCTTCAGCCCACTGGCTTATCTGATTGAAGTCACATTGTACTCTTAGAGAACCTTCTTCACTGTAAATAGACATGAATAAAACATGTGCCAACAGAATAAAAGATATTAGAGACAAAATTCTCTCTTTGCTGTTCAGTAGTTTTGGTTTATTGTTTATTCATTCTTTAGAGACATCGTTACCACACTTGCATTTTGTATTTCCAATTGTCTTCTCTCTTGAATAACCATCATCTGGTAAAAATGAACAGTTTTAGGCACCAAGGAAGCAAGAGGATCCTGGGATTGTATTCATTAGAGTTTAGAAGGTTGAGGGGAGATCTAATAGAAACTTACAAGATAATGCATGACTTAGAAAGGGTGGACACTGGGAAGTTGTTTCCGTTAGGTGGGGATACTAGGACCCGTGGGCACAGCCTGAGAATTAGAGGGGGTCAATTTAGAACAGAAATGAGGAGACATTTCTTCAGCCAGAGAGTGGTGGGCCTGTGGAATTCATTGCCAGGGAGCGCAGTGGAGGCAGGGACGTTGAATGTCTTCAAGGCAGAGATTGATAAATTCTTGATCTCGCAAGGAATCAAGGGCTACGGGGAGAGCGCAGGTAAATGGAGTTGAAATGTCCATCAGCCATGATTAAATGGCAGAGTGAACTCGATGGGCCAAATGGCCTTACTTCCACTCCTAGGTCTTGTGGTCTTATGGTCTAAGCAAAAGAGGTGGACTGGGGCTAGGTGCTGGGAAGTTGGGAAGGTAAGCTTGCGATCAATCAAAGCTTTGGTGGATTGAACAAACTTTTCCTGAAATGTTCAATATTTTAGAGCCTTTCTGTCAAGCAGCCCATTCATCTTTCACTCTTTAAATGTTGAGCATGCAATTTCAATAATCAGCTAGCAACTAAAAATATCATTATCCTGTCCCCAGAAAGCTTCAGCATCTGGTTCTTGTTATATACAAGATGTGTTTCTGATTATGCAATGAGAAGGCAGTTGGGAGTCTTATGTGGTTGTTCACCTTATCAGACATCACTGGCATTGGTTAAAGACAATGTCTTAAAGGGGAGCTGCACCATTGTTGGAGTGAATTCAATTCAGTCCGAGAAATGGCTGGAAGCACTGGATACTAGGAAGGCAATCGACCCTAACAACATTCCAGTAGTAGTATTGAAGATATTGCCTGATTGATTTATTGTTGCCAGATGTATCAAGATAGAGTGAAAAGTGTTGCTTTGTGTCTGAGGAAGGGTCACTGGACCCAAAACGTTAACTCTGTTTTTTCCTTCACAGATGCTGCCAGGCCTGCTGAGCTTTTCCAGCAACTTTGTTATTGTTCCTGATTTACAGCATCTGCAGATCTTTCGTTATTTATTTAGAGCTCTTTTGTGTGCTCTACAGGCAGATAGTACCATTAAAGGTGCATCGGGTGGCAGAACAGAGTGCAGAACACAGTGTTATAGCCGCAGAGAAGGTGCAGAGTGAGAGATCAACATTGACATTTGAGAGGTCCATTCAAAAGTCCGATAACATTGGGGAAGACGCTGTTCTTGAATCTATTTATATGAGCATTCAAACCTTTATATCTTCTGCCCGATAGAAGAGAGTAGAAGAGAGTATATCTGAGGTCGGAGGGGTCTTTGATTATGTTAGTGGCTTTCCTGAGGCACCGGGAACTATAAAGGGAGTCAATGGATGGAAGGCTGGTTTGTGTGTTGGACTGGGCTGTGTTCACAACTCTCTGTAGTTTGTTGAGGTCTTGGGAAGAGCAGTTCCCAAACCAGGCTGTGATGCAGCCAGATAGAACACTTTCTAGGTGCATCTGTAAAAATTGGCAAGCGTCCTTGAGGACATCTCAAATTTCCTTAGCCTCCTGAGACATTGTTGTGCTTTCTTGAGTATCACTTTGACGGGGTGGACAAGGACAGATTGTTGGTGATCATCACTCCCAGGAATTTGAGGCAGTCAACTATCTCCACCTCAGCACTATTGAAACAGACAGGGGCGTGCCCTCTGCTCCACTTCCCGAAGTCAATGCCCAGCTCCTTCATTTTGCTGACATTGATGGAAAGATAATTGTCTTTACACCATGCCACTGAGCGGTCAATCACTTTCCTCTATTGTGTCTTGTTGTTGTTTGAGATCTGACGTGTAATGGTGGTGTCGTGAGCAAACTTGTAAATGAAGTTGGGTCGAAATTTGGCCGCACTGTCGTGAGTGTATAAGGAGTATAGTAAGGGGCTCAGCACGCGGCCTTGCAGGGCACCAGTGTTGAGGATTATGGTGGAGGAGGTGTTATCGCCTATTCTTACCGATTGCAGTCTATGGGTCAGGAAGTCAAGAATCCAGTTACAGAGGGATGAACCAAGACCTAGGTCTTGGAGTTTAGAGATGACTTTGTTTGGAAATATGGTACAGAGGGCAAAACAGTTGTTAATAAGTCAGAGGCTGGCATAGATATACTTGTTATCCAGATGTTCCAGGGATGAGCGTAGGGCCAGGGAGATGGCATCTTCTGTGGACCTGTTGCAATGGTAGGCAAATTGGTAGGTTGGAGTTGATATGAGCCATGACTAACCTCTTGAAGCACTGCATTGTTATGGAAGTCAGGGATGCTGTGTGGTAGTTATTGAGGTGCACTGCATGATTTTTCATGTGCTCCAGAACATGCAATGTCTCCAGCCAAATTCTTCCAGTACAGCCTCAGCTCTGGCATCTACTCATCTGTGTGGAAAATTATCCAGGAATGTCCTTTTTTCTCTGTACAAGACAAATCCAATCCGGCCAATTACTGCCCCTTCAGTCTACCATTGATCATCAGTAAAGTGACGGAAGGTATCATCAGAAGTGCTATGAAGCAGCATTTGCTCAGAAATAGCCTGCTCAGTGATGCTCAGTTTGTGTTCCGGCGGGACCACTCAGCTCCGGATTCGACAAAGTAATTGTTTTCTTCACAGCAGAGGAGACTGAAAAGGCATATAGAATCATATAGAGTCATACAGCATGGAAACACACCCTTTGGCCCACTGATCCACATGACCAGACATCCCAACCTGACCTAGTCCCATTTTCCAGACTTTGGTCCATCTCACTCTAAACCCTTCCTGTTCATATACCCATGCAGATGCCTTTCAAATGTTGTAATTGTACCAACCTCCACCACCTTCTCTGGCAGCTCATTCCAAACATGCACCACCCTTTACTTGAAAAAGTTACCCCTTATATCCTTTTTAAATCTTTCCCCCTCACCTTATACCTAAGGCTTTTAATTTTGAACTCCCCTATCCTGGGGAAAAGACCTTTGCTATTCACGCTATCCATGCCCCTCATGATCTTGTAATACTCTACAAGGTCACTCTTTTGCCTCTGATGCTCCAGGGAAAATAACCTGGCCTATTCAGCTTCTCCCTATAACTCAAAACGCCAAACTTGGCAATATCCTTTTAAATCTTATCTGCACCTTCTCAAGTTTAAGAACATCTTTCCTATAGCAGGGAGATCAGAATAGTATAAAGCATTCCAAAAGCGGTCTCAACAATGTCCTGTACAGCCTCAACATGACATCCCAGCTCTTACACTCAATGGTCTGACCAATGAAAGCAAACCTTCCAAACCCATGACCACTTCCATTTAGAAGGACAAGGGCATCAGGCACATGGGAACACCACCACCTCCAAGTTCCACTCCAAACCACTCACCATCCTGACTTGGAAATATATCACCGTTCCCTCACTGTCGCTGGGTCAAAATCCTGGAATTCCCTCCCTAATAGCAATGTGGGTCAACCCAAAGCAGGACGACTGCAGCGGGTCAAGGAGGAAGCTCACCACCACCTTCTCAAGGGCAACTAGGGATAGGCAAGAAATGCTGGCCCAGCCAGCGATGCCCACATCCCACAAATGAATAGAGTAAAAAATAAGTGTACCAAAAGCCTTTGTAACCACCCTATCTACCTGCAACTCCACTTTCAAGGAGCTATGCACCTGCAACACTAGGTCTCTTTGTTCTGCAACACTCCTTTACTATTGACTATATAAGTCCTGCCCTGGTTTGCCTTACCAATATGTAACACCTCGCATTTATCTATGTTAAACTCCATCTGCCACTCCTTGGCCCATCTGATCAAGGTCCCATTCTACTCTAAGATAAATTTCTTCACTGTTTGTTACTCCACCTATTTTGCGGCAATCTGCAACCTATTAACAATGCCGCCTATATTCACATCCAAATCATTTATATAACTGATGAAAAGCTGGGAGCCCAGAACCAATCTTTGTGGCACACCGCTGGTCACAGGCCTCCAGTCCAAGAAGCAGCCCTCTACCACCACCCTCTGTCTCCTACCTTCAAGCCAACTTTGTATCCAATTTGCAAGTTCCCCTGGATCCCATGTGATGTAACCTTACTAATCAGTCTACCATTTGTTGAATGCTTTGCTGAAGTCCATTTAGACAACGTCCACTGCTCTGCATTCTTCTTTGTCAATTCTTCAAAAAAGCCATGCTGACTATACCTAATCAGCCCTTGCCTTTTCAAATACATGCAAATCCTATCGCTCGGCATCCCTTCCAACAACTTACCACCAATGACATCAGGCTCACCCAATCTATAATTCCCTGTCTTTTCCTTATCACTTTTCTTAAATAATGGCGTAACATTAGCCACTCTGTAGGCTACTAGCCCCTCACCCATGGCTATCAATGATATAAATATCTCAGCAAGGAGTCCAGCAATCTCTTCCCTAACTTTGAGGATATAGACAGTGTAGACAGGAAGGAACATTTTCCCTTGAGGGAAGGGAAAATCTAGGGGGAATAGAGTTAAGGTAAAGGGCAGGATGTTTAGAAAGGATGTGAGGGAAACGATTTTAAGCCAGAGGTTGGTGGGAATCTGGCAGTCACTGCCTATAGGGGTGGTAGAAACCCTCATAACATTGAAGTATTTAGATGTGCACTTGCAATGCCAAGAGATACAAGGCCAAGGGCCAAGTGCTAGAAAATGGAACTTGAATACTTAGGCCGTTGTTTTGGATCAGTACAGACTCAATGGGCTGAAAGGCCTCGCTCTGTGCTGTAAACCTCCACAACTCTGTGACCGCGAAACCTGAAAGGTGCAGAAATGCTTTGCAAGGATGTTGCCAGGGTTGAAGGTTTTCAACTACAGGGAGAAGCTGAATAGGTTGGGGTTATTTTCCTTGGAGCATCAGGGGTTGAGGGGTGACCTCACAGAGGTTTATAAAATCATGAGGGGCATGGATAGGGTAAATAGACAAGGTCTTTTCCCCAGGATAGGGGAGTCCAAAACTAGAGGTCTTACATTTAAGCTTATAGGGGAAAGATTTAAAAGGGACTTGAGGGGCAACTTTATCACACAGAAGATGGTCTGTGTATAGAATGAGCTGCCAGAGAAAGTGGTGGAGGCTGGCACAATTACAACATTTAAATGGAATTTGGATGGGTATGTGAATAGGAGGGGTTTAGAGGGATATGGGCCAAATGCTGGCAAATAGGACTAGGTTAATTTAAGATATCTGGGCAGCATGGACAAGTTGGACCAAAGGGTGTGTTTCCATGCTATATGTCTCTATGACTCAATAACTCTATGACCTCATTGCAGTCTTGATTCAAACATGAACAAAGAGCTGAACTTCAGAGGTGAGGTCAGAGTGACTTCCCTTAACTTGAAGTCGTATTTCATTGAGTGCAACATCAAGGGTCCTGAGGAAAAACTAGACTGAATGAATCTGGAGGAAAACAGTCCTGGAGTCACACCCAGCTCAAAAGGTGTGGTTGTAGAAGATCACTCATCTCAGATTGGACAACACTGCAAGTGATCTTTGGAGTAGTGTCCTCAGCCCAACCATCTTCAGCTACTCCATCAATGCCCCTCCCTCCATCACAAGGTTCAACCAGATTAAACAGCCACGCTGACTGGCACTGTATTCACAAGCATTCACTCCTTCCACCACCAATACTATTCCCAAGACACATTGCAGAAACTCACTAGCGTTCCTCAGACAGCACCTTCCAAACCCATGACCACCTTCTCAAGGGACAACTAGGGATGGGCAAGAAATGCTGGCCCAGCCAGGGACACCCACATCCCACAAATGAATAAATAAATAAATAAATCAACAATTTGCGTAATCCCATGGAACAGACTTAACCTTGGAGTTACTTTGTCATTTACGTTTCATGATTCAAACTTTGATCTTCACATGTAGAATCCTTTCTCCCACATAAACTGAGCTGTTTTAAACATTTAAACATATGATCCCTTTAGATGAACCACTCTGTGCTTAAATGGACCACAATTTCACTGGCTGAGATAGTGAGAGATGCTATCTACATGCAAGCCATTTATTCCATTAGTCTGACTTAGCAGGCTGGTGTGTTTCCTATTTATTGTTCCCTGGTTTCTGCAGTCGGGAATTGTGCATTTATAAAAGAAGAGCAATTCAGTTATTATTCTCTATCAACAAAGATTACAGCTGGAAGTGCTTTACCTTAATCACATCTCATGCTTGCAAAATTAACAAATATCTAATCCCTCATTAACAAAATATTAATTAAAAGAAGGCATTTTGAGTCAAAATGTTTCTTGGATCTCCTTCCAGAATGCACTCTTGGAACTGATGCTTGGGGCAGAGTTGTTATCTATTCATCCCATGTCTCATGATAGGCTTAATTCTTTTTTTTTCCATTACTTCAATTAGGAGGATAATTTCACAGAAAGTATTGAGAAAAATAAACGTGAGCTGGAAGCAGATGAACCAAGAAAGATGCAGTGACCGACAGCTACCTGTGAGTTGCTTCAAATCCAGAACATGTCTATTATTCTGAGCTGGCATTATTTATCAGTGTATATGGGGCTGGGTGGGTACAGAGAATTGGAAAATTCTCTCTATTGTACTTTGGTAATTGGAAAAGGAAAGGTTCCTCAAATTACATTCAGATGGTTTGCTGGAATTGGCTCTGTGGGTAGATAAGATTCGTCGCCAGCAATTTTGACTTGTAATTGATCCCTTTTATAACTAACTAACTGAGCTGGAAAAGGGAGAGGATCATGTCCATGTTTGTAGATGATATTAAGCCATGGGGCATATTACATTGTGAAGGGAATGAGAAATTGAAAATGTGATATTGCGGATTAAGGGACTAGATAAAATAATGGAAGAGTCGGTTTAGTTTCGCAAATATAAATAAGGTAATAGATTTTGAGTATTAGATTCAAATGGAATCTAATTGAAGATATAGCAATGGCTGAAGGTGAACAGAGGGATTTCAAAGTCTATATACATAAATCATTTGTAGTTAACTCATGGACATAAATCACGAGAAAAACCTTAACGGCATTCAGATTTGGCCACAAGAGATAGAGAATATAAATGAAAGGAAGTCATTCTGCAGTTATACAGACTGCAGCTCAGTCTGCATTTGGACTGTTTCACACGCTCCATCTCAGGTAGGATGCACTGAGCTTGGAGAAACTCACTGACAGGCTCACTCGCATGATACCTGGAATGAAGGGTTTAGGTTATGATGCTGGATTAGATTAAATGAGTTCCATGCTGCAGAGATGGAAAGTGCAGGTGTAAGCTGACAGGCTTGCTTCAAATATGTTAGGGTGGCACGGTGGTTTGCGTTGCTGCCTCACAGGGACCAGGTTCAACCCCAGCCTCGGGCAACTGTCTGCGTGGAGTTTGCACATTCTCCCCATGTCTGTGTGGGTTTCCTCCGGGTGCTCCGGTTTCCTCCCACAGTCCAAAGATGTGCAGGTTAGGGTGGATTGGCCAAGCTAAATTGTCCAGAGATGTGCAGGCTGGGTGGGTCAGCCATTGGAAATTCAGGGATAGGGTAGGGAGTCTTGATGGGATGCTTTTCACAAAGTTGGTATGGGCCTGTTGGGCCAAATGGCCTGTTTCCACACATGGAGGGATTCTATAATGAAGGGAAGCACCAAGTTTGATACATATGATTATTTGCTATAGTCTGTGGACTTAGACATAAGACTGCCACCAAAGTATTCATTGGATAATTCGGCAGAAAATTCTTGAAACAACAAGTTAGAATCTAAAACTCACTTCTGCAAGAAAGTGGAATTAAATTCTATCACTTCAGCCATGATCTCACTGAAAGGCAGAGTGGATTAGATGGGCTGAATGGCTGACTATTCTGCTTAGGTGATGTGGAAAAATAATACAGATACATTTAAAGGGATGTCAGGTAAACACTTAGGGAGTGTTTACAGAAGAATATGTTGATATGGCTAGAAGAAGACAGAGCGCGAGGAAACTTGTGAGGAGTCTAAGTAGTGGTCTAGACCAGTTGGGCTGAATGGCCTGTTTCTATGCTGTCACCTTCAGGTCTTTGTGATATTAGCAAGGAAACCTGAACAAGTGAACCAAACATTATTAACTGGGATTAATCCAGTTAAGAGCAGACAATCAATTTCCTCCAGACTGAAATGTTGTGTAAATGAGGAATGTACTGCCATGACATTTAGAGTTGCGTTTAGAGAAGCATTTAGATTTCCCACTGCCTGCTAATTATAATGATGATTGAGGGTATCCTAGCACAGAAAACTTTATTAACTGACTGTCTGCCATAATAGAAGTCCCCATGCTTTAAAAACATTTCAATATTCAATATTTTTCATCGACTGGAGTTTGAAACATTGTGGAGAGGTCTGGATTATTTTTTGAAGATCAATGAGAAACAAATTTCAATTTCTTTCACCGAAGAATTTATTGGTAACTACATAGTCCGAGATAATTGCTGGTTTTGGATGCATGAACTCAATTCAGGGATAACACCCGAATGCTTCACTTGAACGATGAGGGGTAATCAGATAGAAGCTTACAAAATTATGAGAGGCTTGAATAGAATGGATATTCAAAGTCTTCTTCCCAGGGTCGAAATGTCAATTACTAGAGAACATTGTTTTAGGGTAAAAGGGGGTAAGTTTAAAAGAGATGTGTAAGGCAAGTTTTTTTTAAATACAGAGGTGGTAAGTGCCTGGAATGTGCTGCCAGAGAAGGTGGTGGAGGCAGATACAACAGTAACATTTAAGAATCATCTTGACAGCTACATGAATAGCCGGGGAATAATAGGACATGGACTGCGTAGAGGAAAAAGGTTTTTAGATTAGAAATACATCATGTGTTGACACAGTTGTAATGGGCTGAAGGGTCTCTTCCTGTGCAGTACATTTCTTTGGGATAGCAAGAACTGCAGGCACTGGAGTCAGCGTCAATACAGTGTGGAGCTGGAGGTACACAGCACGTCAGGCAGCATCAGAGGGAGAGAAGAGTCAACGTTTCGGGTGAAGACCCTTTATCAGGACTGGGGAGGGGGAAGGGAGCTGGGAAATAAATAGAGGGAGGAGGTCCTGGGACTGGGGGAAGGCAAGTGGAATGGTGATAGTTGGATGCAAGTAGGGGGTAGTGGGGGTTGGCCAGTGGGAAAAGTAGGGCAGGTAGGTGGGGAAGAAGATAGACAGGTTGTGCCAGGTCAAGGAGGCAGGGATGAGAAGGAAAGTTGGACATGGGATGAAGCTGAGGGTGGGGAAATTTTAAAACTGGTGAATTCTATGTTCAGGTTATTGGGCTGTAGGCTCCTGAGGTGGAATATGAGGTGCTGCTCCTTCAGTTTGCGGGTGGCGTCATTGTGACACAGGAGGAGGCCCGGGATGGACATGTCACCCAGGGAGTGGGAGGGGGAATTGAAATGGTTCGTGACCAGGAGGTTATCACGAACAGAGCACAGGTGTCGAGGGATACGGGCCAAATGCTGGCAAACGGAACCAGATTAATGCAGGATATCTGGTCAGCATGGATGAGTTGGACCGAAGGGTGTGTTTCCATGTTGAACATCTTTATGACTCTATGACTCCATGACTAGGAGAGAACTAAGAGTTCTTAAGGATGAAACTTTGAATCAGTTTAGTTATTAGATGGCGTAAGAACATTAGTATACTTACATCAGTGAAAATGCTGCTAACTGAAATCACATGGCGAGTAGCAGAATAAAAACTCAATGACAAGCTATCAATGTCAAATTTCATCTGAAGTATAGAAAGGGATTTATTCATTAAGCGACATCACTAATGTAAACAGTTCAGAACCGACTGTGTATCTCTACAGCTCCCTTTAACATTTTTTTAAAATATGTATTTGCCTGTCAGTTGGAGTAAAGGCACCACCTGGTTAAGCGGCAGGAGAGTGACAGTCAGCCCTGGTGAAATTCACCATTCAGAACGGAGAACTGAAAGCAGGCTGTACAGATATTTGGTCCATGCTGTGCACTCTGCTGCTGTCCTGATGTTTATATTCTCTGAGGAGTTACCGAGCAAACACAGCTGGCATTTTCAACCAAAGGAAACAACTTTCTTGAAGGATTTGGAGGAGAAACAAGCTTCTATGTGATATCTTTTCTGTCAAGGCTGATCTCCTCTTGTCAGATTTTGAAGTCTCACATCGCTGGCTCAACCCAGAGCTGTTAATGCAGGGTCACAGCATTTGCAACCATCACTTTGTCATGAATTTTCAGTTGTTATTTTGTGGCATATTCAACACCGTTATAATCCAGTTCTAGAGTGTTGCGAAAGGGTATTGAGTCAGGAGCCTGGATGTTTTCGTGAAAGGTCACTGTTGATCCAATGCCATTGCTAAATTGACGCAACGCTGAGGGAGTACAGGACTGTAGAAGGGGTTGTGCCATGGACGAAACATTGAAAGCATCTGTATTTCAGGTGGTCATAAAATACATCGAGTCACTATTTCGAGGAACGCAGGAAAGTTCTCTCGTGTCCTGGCCAAGATTAAACCCATACACCTCTGGAAATAAGAGTCTAATGATGACTGCAAGTCCCTTGTCAATTGTCAGAAAAATCCATCTGGTTTATTAATATCCTTTAGGGAAGGAAACTGCCATCCTCACCTGGTCTGGCCTACATGTGACTCCAGATCCACAGCAACATGGTTGACTACGGGGAACGAGGAATGGGCAATAAATGCTGACCTGGACAATGATGCTGTCATGCCATGAATGAATAAAAACAACATGCAACGTCAGCGAAAACACATCATTCTTTCGGGATGTGACATATTTTGGATCATCGTCAGCCCCCTGTCTGGTCTCCACCAATAGGAAAGGTCACCATAGTTCCAGAGGACCATAGGGCTTCTCCCTACACCTACCCTGATGGCACCCTGCACAGTTAGCACCCTAACCAGCTAGAACCCTACATAGTTAGCACTCTACATAGTTAGCACCCTAATCAGCCTGCACCCTACATAGTTAGCACCCTAACCAGCTAGAACCCTACATTGTTAGCACCTGAACCAGCTAGAACCCTACATAGTTAACACCTGAACCAGCTTGTGCCTGCGAACCCCAGTACAGTGTCAGGGAGCAGGTCTGGAGCAGTGCGTGGGGAAACAGGCCCAGAGCAGCACATGGGAAAACAGGCCCAGAGCAGCACATGGGGAAAACAGGCCCAGAGCAGTGTGTGGGGAAGCAGCCTGAGGGCAGCACACAGGCAGCAAATCCCAGGTGGAGGCCAGCACAGGGGAGGCAGTCCTGGAACTTACCTTGCAGCAGCTGAGTACTGGTATGGAGCAGTCTGGGGCTTGGAGCGGAGTGGAGATGGCTGGGGTCTGGCTCAGGCCGTCGGACCACGTGCGGAAGGTGCTGTCTGTGGACCTTTGGTGCGTGTCTGCAGTGCATCTAAATAGATAGTACACACAGCTGCTACTGAGCGTCAGTGGTGGAGGAAGTGAACGCTTGTGGATGTGGTGCCAATCAAGTGGGATGCTTTGTCCTGGATGGTGTCAAGCTTCTTGAGTGTTGTTGGGGCTGCACACATCCAGGCAAGTGGGGAGCATTCCATCACACTGCTGACTTGTGCCTTGTAGATGGTGGTCAGGCTCTGGGGAGTCAGTACCTTAGTTAACAATCTCTTTAAATGGTACCTTATCAAATTCTTCTAAAAATTCTCCTAAACAACTTTCATGCACAAGTTTTTTTTTCATTTTTCTTTGAATATGTGTGTCACTGGCTGATCCAGTTCTTATTGCCCGGTGGGCAGTTATGGGTCAGCTGCAATGTTGTGAGGTTGGAGTCACATACAGGCCAGGTCTGGTAAAGATGGCAGTTTCCTTCCTTAAAGGACATTAATCAACTAGATGGGTTTTTACAACAATCAACAGTGGTTGCCGGTAGATTCTTAATTCCAGATTTTAAAAAAAAGATTGAATTCAATTTCCACCAGCTGTCATGGTAAGATTCAAACTCAGGTCCACATTAATAATAGGCTGGTGGTAAGACCACTAGGCCCTCACCTCCCCAGTGAGATCACACCCTATCAACAGGTTATTTTACACTACCTGTGAAATAACCCCATAGAATATCTCCTCTCCAAGGCACTCTTTAATTTATACATGAACAGTCATAGAACATAGAACAGTACAGCACAGGAACAGGCCCTTCAAGTTGTGCCAAACATGATGCCAAATGAAACTAATCCCTTCTGCCTGCCCTTGGTCCATATCCCTCCATTCCTTGCATATTCATGTGCTTATCTAAAAGTCCCTCAAAAGCCCCTATTGTATCTGCTTCCACCCCCACCCCTGGCAGTCCATTCCACACTCCTCCCACACTCTGTGTAAAAAACTTGCCCCTCACATCTCCTTTGAACCTTGTCCCTCTCACCCTAAATGCATGCCCACTAGTATTAGACATTTCAACTCTGGGAAAAATATTCTGACCATCAACCCCATCTATGCATCTCATAATTTTACAGACTTCTATTCAGTCTCCCCTCAGCCTTTGCTGCTCAAAAGAAAACAACCCAAGGTTTTCTAGCCTCTCCTTACAGTTAAACCCTCTGATCCAGACAGCGTCCTGGTGCACCACTCAGCACCCTCTCCAAAGCCTCCACACCTTTCCTGTAATGCGGTGACCAGAATTAAATGTAATATTCTGAATGTGGCTGAATCAAAGTCTTATAAAGCTGCAACATGACATCCTGTCTCTTGTATTCAATTCCCCAACCAATAAAGGCAAGCATGCCATACGCCTTCCTTACCAGCCTATTTACTTGTGTGGCCACAGGGAGCTATGAACTTAAACCCCAAGATACCTCAATACTGTTGAGGATCCTGCCATTAACTGTATACTTTTCCTTAACATTTGATCTCCCAAAGTGCAGCACTTACCTGGATGAACTCCATCTACCATTTCTCCGCACATGTCTGAACTGATCTATATTCCGCTGTATTCTCTGACAACTTTCTACACCGTACACAACTCCACAGATCTTTGTATCATCTGCAAAATTACTAATCCACCCATCTACATTTTCATCTAATTTGTTCATATATATCACAAACAGCAGAGGTCCCAGAACAGATCCCTGTGGAACACCGCTACTCACGGACCTTCAGCCTGAAAAACACTCTTCCATCACTAACCTCTGTCTTCTACTGGCAAGCCAATTCTCAATCTACGCGGCCAAGTAACCATGGATCCCATGCATCTTAATCTTCTGGTTGAGCCTACCATGAGGGAAAGCCTTACTAAAATCCATGTAGACAAAATCCAGAGCTCCACCCTCATCGATCAACTTCGCCACCTCCTCGAAAAATTCAATCAAGTTGATAAGACATGACCTGCCCTGCACAAAGCTATACTGACTGTCCCTCATTGGGCCATGCTTTTGCAAATGTGCATAAATCCTATCCCTAAGAATTATTTCCAAAAGTTTTCCATCCACTGAAATGAAACTCTCCGGTCTGTAGTTTCCTGGATTATCCCTATTTCCCTTCTTGAACAGAGGAACAACATTAGCTACTCGCCAGTCCTCAGGGACCTTGCCATTGGCTAGCGAGGATACAAAGATCTTGGTCAAGGCCCCAGCAATATCTTGCCTCTCTCAACAACCTGGGGTCAGTCCCATCCGGCCCTGGGGACCTATCCACTTTAATGCTCTTCAAGAGATCCAACACCACTACTTTCTTGATCTCAAAATGCTGTAGCATACTAGTACGCTCCACACAAATCTCACTATCCTCCACATCCTTCTTCTGGGTGAACTCCAATGCAAACTACTCATTTAGGGTCTCACCCATATTCTCTGTCCCCAAGCACAAGTTCTCTCCTTTATCCTTGAGTGGTCCTAACTTCTTCCTGGTTATCCTCTTGATTTTTGTGTCTATAGATTGCCTTGAGATTCTCTTTAACCCTACTTGCCAAGGTCATTTCATGACCTCTTCTTGCTCTCCTAAAGCCCCGCTTGAGTACTTTCCACTTTCCTTATATTCCTCACAGGCTCTGTCCAATTTTAGCTTCCTAAACCTTACATATGCTTCTTTTTCCCTTTTGACTAAATTCACAACTTCCCTTGTTATCCAAGGGTCCCTTAGCTTGCCACCCTTTGTCCTTCGTCCTTACTGGAACATGCCAGTCTTGAATTTTTCCCAGCCAGTCTTTAAACAGTTCCCACATGTCAAATGTGGACTTGTCTGATAACAGCTCCTCCCAATTAATACTTCCCAGCTCCTGCCTAATACTGATGTCATTTGCACCCCCCCCCCCCAAATTTAGTACCTTCCCACAAGGTCCTGACTTATCCTTATTCATAACTAACTTAAAACTTAAGGAGTTGTGATCACTGTTTCCAAAATGCTCTGCCACTGAAAGGTCAGTCATCTGGCCAGGCTCAATAGCCGATACAAGGTCCAGTATGGCCCCTCCTCTAATTGGATTACCCACATACTATTTCAAGAAACCCCCTCGGATACTTAACAATTTCCTTCCTGTCTGAGCCTCTTGCTCTAAGGGAGTACCAGTGAATATTGGAGAAGTTAAAGTCACCCACTATGACAGCTCTGTGTTTATTGCACCTTTCCATAATCTGCCAAATATTTGGTCCTCAATGTCTCCGTAGCTACTGGGGGCCGATATTATAATCCTATCAATGTGGTTGTGCCTATCTTATTTTTGAGCACACCCATATTGCATCAGTGGATGAGTCCTCCAGCATGTCCTCTCCGAGTGCAGATGCAACATTCTCCCTGATTAGTAATGCAACTGGTCCGCCTCTTTTACTTTCCTCTCTACCTTGTCTAAAACAACAAAAACCCCGCAACATCGAGCATCCAGTCCCTTCCCTCACTCAACCAACAGTCCTTGACTTTAGTACTGCCTCTTCAGAGTCAGCTATCAGACTGCCAGAGTCTCTGGCACTCCTCTTTTTACCTGTCAGCCAGGGATCCCTGATTGGACCAACTCAACACCTCAGTCAGGGAAGTCATATTCTATGAGATCCAGCTGGATGACCTCATTACATTCACTACAAGCTGAACGTCAGAAATTCATGAAAAAGGACTGTCAATGTGCTGGATAAGCTAAAATCTCCAGTGGCAAACAGAAATATGCGCATGCTTTACCAAGTTGGCAGAGTTTGTATTAGCTGCGTATTTCTTTCAGACTGCAGGACAATTTTAATGTAACAGTTGTTAGTATTGGAGGCAAAACTTTACTGCTGCTTCATGGCAAAAATCCTGCATTGTATTCCAGTCACATTATCAGTAATGCTGCTTTATTTTCACCAGTTTGCCTCTCTTCCTCAAAGGATTCCTGAATCAGATTTGAGTCTGAGCAATTCAGAGGTTTTAATAATTATATGGTCATGGGGCTCTCAAGTCATATTGGTACTGACTGGGGACTGACTCTGCATTTCAAGATATTACAACAAACAGACAAATTTACATTTTGGCGGTGCCTTTCACAACCCCAGTAGATCCCAAAGTACTCTGCATTCATTGAAATACTTTTGAAATGTTATTACTCTTGTCATGTTGAAAAGCCAGCAGCCCGTTTCCACAGTAGGATTTCAAACTTTGTGCAATGTCATAATGGCCAAAAATACGACTCGGAATGATGTCAAAACACTGACATATTCTCAATCATCACAACACCACCAAAAATATACCTTCTCAATATTTATCCTATTATTTGTAGAAATCTTGCTGTATGCAAAATAGCTTTTTGTCCTTGCCCAGATTGTACCAGCAAACACATTTGCTTTGAATCTCTTTGGGACATCTCAAAGAAGTGAACGTTGCTATGGAAATGTAAGTCCTTTCCATGGATTGGCACCTCACAGTGATTGAGAGGCTCAAGCGTTACGTTGATCCCTAGAGCAAGTTGAGAGTTCTTAGCTCCTGGCAGGGTCACCCATAATAGCAAGGTCAGAGAAGAGGAACCACACACAACACAATCCGAAACAAATCCAACCGCTAGCAAAATGTAAGTTTGCCTTTGAGAGATGACAACGGGTAATTATGCTCAGGGAATGCTAATCATCTCCAACTTTTACCATGGCATCATACGCCATCAGTTTAATGTATCTTTCTTGGGATCACACTAATGTATTAGAAAATATTAGCTACTTTAATCTGTAATCAAACTTATTGTGCTCTGTTCAAGAGCGCTGCCAAGCTGAGATAGTGTGTTAGGAGCCTGAGACACACATCCTGCTGAGTTCAATTACAACTGTAAAATCAGCGTGCCTTAAATGCATCCTGGTCATCATTGGATCCGCACTATAACTTACCGGTAAGTTGTATTTTGCTTAAAAATCTATGACTAGCATAAAGACCAAGCAATAAGATTTGTCTGGGATGGTCACATGATAGAAGAGCAACCTGCATATTAATAGGGTGCAGTTAGGTAGTCATAAGACTAATAGTGAGCAATAGGGGCTTGTTTGGCTTTGGGTGTTGATTTTCTCAGTAGCTGAGTCATAACACAGAGTAATGCTGATAGCATGGGTTCAATCCGCACGCTAACTGAGGTTACCATGAAGGAACTACATTCTCAACCTTGACCCTTATCTGTGCATGGTGACCTTCAGGTTAAATTCACCACCAGTTATCTCCCTCTATGAGAGAAGAGCCTTATGCACAATGGTGACTTTGCCTTTTAATGAGCAATAATCCCCGTTTACAAGTCTCTTGCTGCTCACTAGTGAAAATCTCGACTCAATGTCTAGAATGCTGTTGGAAAATGTAACTTCTTGGTCCTAACGTTAAGAAGCTCCTTGTTCGATATTGCATTGAATTTTTTTCCCAAATTTCTCACATGGGCAGTGCTATTTAGAGCATGGGATGATTCTGCCCAAATTTGACTTATGATCTATTCACTCTCATGTCTGAAGTACGACATTTGTATCTTTTATGCTGGTAAAAGCAAAACTGTGTTGTCGGGAAATCACTAACACTAGCTGTTTTCTAGGCACTGGTTGGCTGAGAACTGAACATATGCTTAACTATCCAATTAAATTGAACTGAAATAGCAAGAACAGAACAGAATAAAATATCCTTTATTGTCACATGTACTCAAGCGTACATGTACGGTGAAAGGTTTTACAATGTCACCTCTCATGGTGCCACCTTAGGTTTAGAGTAACAAGGTACAGACCTTACATACAAAAAGAGCAATGAAAAAGAAAAAACATTGAATTGCCTTACAGTGGTTCATGGTATAAGTTAGAAATAAGACATAGTTAAAGGATAAACGTTACAGTCAGATAAACAGATTAGACGTAAACATTACATTGCAGTAGCTCAGCACAGAGGCTTCCACATGTGGTCTGACCGACCCTTGACAAGCTGCTGACTACCTGCACCAGACCCCAGCCCAACACCCATCCCCACTCCGCTCTGGCACTCAACAGCTCTGCACCGCTCTGAGAAGATTATGGAAGGCAGGACCTGATGCTAACATGGTACGTGCAGTATGAACCCGGCATGAAGGAAACAAAAGTTAGAACAAGAAATTGCATTTACAAGACAGATTTAATGTTGGAAGAGAGTCACAATAAAGAGCTTCACAGGAACGTAAGCAGGTGAAAATCGAAACTCAAGCCAGTGACAATATTAGAACAGGTGATTAAAAACATGGTCATAACTGAGATAGCAAGGTGTAGAGCTGGATGAACACAGCAGGCCAAGCAGCATCAGAGGAGCAGGAAGGCTGACCTTTCAGGCCTAGACCCTTCTTCAGAAATGGTCATAACTGAATGTGTTCTCAGTTATTGGACAATCAGTTTGCACTTCAAGAAACACAATACTTGCATCAGATAGCTAATTTCATAATTACAGCAAATTTAAATATCCCACAAAATGGTGGCAATTGAAATTCTTCTGTGTATCTCCACACAATGCCTTAAATGTATCTGAAGCATGAACAACATTCTGCAAAAATCCCTGTTGTTGAGGTTGATGTTGGCTGATTTGCTGGTGAGACATGATTTATGAGTGCCATTTGTACACATCATGACCACATTATTCTTGTCACAATCTCCTGCTGGGTCTTGGGACAAGGCAATCCCACTGAAGCAAAGCATCTTTGCAAGAAGTATATGTCAGTGAAGACAATAGCATCTCCATTGTGCTCTATTAAGTGTCAGTCATCAACAGATATCTGGTATTGGTCGGTATTGATGTATAATAATCTCGAAGATGTGTTCACATTTTTTATTGCACTGATATCAGCCACTTAGGAGCATCGCGCTGGAGAGTCTGTGTTCACAGTACTGCCTTCCTTCAATGTTGTTTCAGCACCAGGTTTAAGCCCAACATGTGAAATAGTGACGGTAGTGAATTACTTTCACAAAACAGTGGTACCAATTAGGAGTAAGAGAAAACCCAGACTGATACCACATGAGATGAATCGCTTAAAGCTGGAGACAGTGAAAAAAAACTGTGTGTCTGATACTGTCTTTCTACTGCAAAAGCATTCGGAACAGATGTAAGTATAAAAGAAATACTGGAATTTCTATATCACCATCCATATCCTTAGGAAGTCTCAGTACTTTGCAGTGAATTAAATTCTTTCAAAGTGTGTCTATTTCTGGTTTAGGGGAAATGCCATCAATTTGTGGTCAGCAAAGTCTCATAAGCTACAGAGCAACAATCGTTCTGTTCTTTGTCCAATTGTTGAAATATAAATGAGACACTGGGAGAATTTCTCGAACAATGCCCTCTGATCAGCCAAGCCTTCCCGTGAGGGCACAGAATAATGCTATTCTTTATATTATTTACACAGCACTATCTCTCTCAAATAACAGGTCACGACAGCTGAAATGTGTTGTTATATTTCTGATATAGAGAATTAATTCCCATTCACAGGGATGGGTTAGTGACCCCAATGATGGGGAGATGAGGGGACAGCAGATTCACGGTGACTCAACAGATAGCACCGATGCCTCGCAGGGACCTGGGTTCGATTCCAGCCTCGAATGACTGCATGGAGTTTGCACATTCTCCGTGCGTGGATTTTCTACAGGTGCTCAGGTTTACTTGCACAGTTCAAAAATGTGGAAATTAGGTACATTAGCCATGGGAAATGCAGAGTTATGGTAGGTTAGGATAGAAGTGGGTCTGGTTGGAATGTGCTTCGACTGGTTGGTGTGGGCTGAATGCTCTGCTTCCACACTATTGGGATTCTCTGATTCCAAGCAGGGCTGGGGTTATCAGTAACATGAGGTCACCTTTTGGCCTTGAATGAGCTATGAGAAGGTCAAAGTAAAATCTGATGCCACCAACTGGGTATCCAATGGCCCAGATTCATGTTTTGTCTCCTTTGTTCAATCATTGTGTGCATGCGTCATTGGCTGGGTCAGTATTTAATACCCGTCTCTTTCTGCTGCTTGAATTGACAGGCTTGCTGGGGTCAGTTCAGTGTCAACCACATTGCTGTGTGTCTGGAGTCACATGTAGGCCAGACCAGGTAAGGATGGCAGTTTCCTTCCTTAAAGGACATTAGTGAACCAGATGGATGCTTAACAACAATTACCCCCATTGTTCGAGGCAAGCATTTCTAATGTCAAGCTTTCATTCATTCAAATCTCACCATTTGGTAAGATGAGATTCAAACCCATGACTCTGGAACCTGGGACTTTCTGGATCATCAGTCCTTTGACAATGTCACTGCACCACCACCTTGTGTGAGAGCTGGAGACTGGAAACAACATAGGCTTTAGTAGGGATCATGGTTAAAATGGTGTGTGTGCCCTTATAAACATCACATCTTTAACATTTCTACAGGGCTACTGCCCCTGAAGAGCAGGTGATTTTCCTACGCCTTAACTCAGAAAGTCCAATGGTGAGGGGAAAGAACGTGGAGAACTCCTTTATCTGGGCCAGAGACTCCAGACACGAGTCCCACAACAGGCATGGAGCTGGATGAACACAGCAGGTCAAGCAGCATCAAAGGAGCAGGACAACTTGACATTTCGGGCCTAAACCCTTCATCAGAAATGGGGGAGGGGAAGAGGGTTCTGAAATAAATAGGGAGAGAGGGGGAGGCGGATAGAGGATGGATAGAGGAGAGGATAGGTGGAGAGGAGGCAGACAAGTCGAAGAGGTGGGGATGCAGTACCTTTTATCTCTCCCACAACAGGAACTGGTTAACAATGGAAGGTGCAGTTGCAACTTGGCCAGATAGGTCAATTATCAGCCAATATTCCCTCCAACACAACCAACAGACAGTAAGAATGGGAGACTCCCTGGGTTAGTCATTCTGCAGAAGGCAAGTCACTAAGGCACTTTTATCAGTAGGAATGCACATCCATTAGGAACCCATGATCCTTGGAAATTAGGACAGAAGAAAAGATGGAGTGGTGAGGATGGGGAACCTTTTCTAATCTGATGCTCACCATATTCCCAATTGTTGGGCATGAGTTAAACTGAGCTGCTCGAATATGAATGTAATCGTATTTCCATATGAAAATATTACAATGCCACAGTCTTTTTGTTGTTGGATCAGAATTCCTTGATTCTTCCCTTCTCTCATTACTGATTTAGAATTACAGAGTCATTGTAGCACAGAAAGTCACATCCAGTTCCAGTTCATTACCACTCAATACATGGAAAGAAAATCTTCCTCGCATCTACCCTGCATCTCTTTCTCAAAGCCTTAGATTTTTGTACCCCAGCTCTCGTGCGTGAGCCAATCATAGAATCCCTACAGTGTGCAAGCAGGCTATTCAGCCCATTGAGTCCTCCAAAGCACATCCCAGCCAGACTCACACCCTCACCCTACCCCTGTAACCCTATATTTCCCATGGCTAATCCACGTAACCCGCGCATCTTTGGACAGTGGGAGAAAACAGGAGCACCTGGAGCCTTTCTTTGACTACATTATCTAAGCTTATTTGGGCCTTAAATCGTTCCAGTGGAAAAAATAAATATTAATAATGACTGTTGATGAGCTCTGTGATGGGACTAATAATGCTGAGTTCTAATTTCGCCTAATGCCAGGGACAGAAGCTTTATGATTGTAAGTGATCTTTGCTAAGACTCTGGGACATGGCCTCAGATGTTGAGTTATAGTAATCTTACTACTGCACTAGCAAACTCTAAAAAGCTTGCAGCCCTTGAATGCAGACAGTGCTAAATTAGAAAATCACTGAGATAATTCTACATGGATTTTGAAGGGGTAACCTTGGCAGTGGTCCATGTTATTTTAATACCTTCTGGCTATGTATGAGCTGCCAAATTTTATCCGCCAAAGTTTTGGAAAGTTATGTAAGTTACATGTTTAGGATTTTGACTATTTGACCTCATTCAAATCATGGATTCACACAGGACAGGATGAGACTATTCTATCACAGTGCACTTTTAAGGGGTTATCCAAATGGAGTCACCTTCTCCTTCCCAATTGATTTGTTATTTATTTCATTCTCAAGTACATAGTATGGTAAAGTGGCTCGGTGGTTAACACTATTGCCTCACAAGTGTTAGGAACCCAGGCTCAATTCCAGCCTCAGGTGACTGTCTGTGTGGAATTTGCACATTCTCCCTGTGTGGGTTTCCTCCGGGTGCTCCGGTTACCTCCGACGGTCTAAAGATGTGCAGGCTAGGTGAAGTGGCCATGCTAAATTGCCCGTAGTGTGTAAGGTAGGTGGATTAGCCATGGGAAATGCAGGGTTACAGGGACTGGGAGGGTTGGAATGGACTTAGAGGACTGAATGGCCTGTTTCCACACTGCTTCAAATTTCCTGCCAAATGTTACTGTATCAATGTTTTTTTTAACCATCATTTCAGAAAGTTTTTGATCTTGACAATGTGCTGTATAAAAGAGAAACCAACGCTCATCATGCCCCTTTGGTTCTTTTGTCAAAACTTTAAGTAATCATTGAGATATATTTATCGAGTAATATTCAGCTCACCCTGCACAATACAGATTCTAGGGATATGCAGAATTTAAAGGCAACATCTGCTTACAGCGGACATCAGCTGAAGTCAGAAGAGTTTCATTAGGCCGAATGGTATACAACAAAACATTGTTGAATGAAATTCACTGAATGATGCTTCCAGTTGATTAATCTGTTGTGTTGCACACATGGCTGTTGTGTGTGCATTGTACACTTATATACAGATCTAAGTAAAAGGGCTGGTACTTTGGTGATCTCAAAGCTGTAATCTAATCTGCGCATTCACTTGTTGATTATAACATGTCAGTGCTTTGCTCTCACATTTTTATTTAGAAACTTCTGTTCAAATTACAGCTGTACAATCATCCTGATCAAAGCCTTTCCTGAATTAAGCAATTGGCATCTTAAATTTCAAATGAACATTTGATGCCATTTCCAAAGGATGGCCACTTATACGCAAAGTTGTCCAGCACAATTGTGTCTAAACCTAAATCATAGAAGCCCTATTGTGCAGAAAGAGGCCACTTGGCCCATCGAGTCTGCAGTGACCTTCCAAAGAGCATCCCACCCAGACTTCCACCCTATCCCCGCATTCCCCATGCCTAATCCATCTAGCCTGCACCTTTTATGGACACAATGGGCAATTTAGCATGGCCAATCCACCTAGCCTGCACATCTTTAGCCTGTGGGAGGAAGCTGGAGGATGTGGAGGAAACACATATGGACACAAGGGAGAATGTGCAAACTCCACACAGACAGTCACTCAAGGCTAGAGTCAAACCCAATTCCCTGGTACTGAGATGCAGCAGTGCCACCGTGCCACCCTGAAAAATATTAAATATCTAAAAGATCTAGAAACTCATAGCTCAAATGAGGTTTGGTTTCCAGGAGTATTTGAGGTGGATGGGTTCAGCAAACCAGAGGGACATACATACATGATACATAAGCAATGAAGAAAGCTTTGTTCAACAAGGATTTCTCACAATTTGTTGTACATTTGTTGCAAATGTTTAGGATGAAGGGCTTAGCTATTCTCCCAGCTCAGTGTTTACTATTCAGTACAAGATAGTTGGCTGATATTCTTCACTGTACTGTCAGGGGTCAGAGATGTCTTCTCCATAATGGTTTCCCCTCCTTCAAATGGCCTAGAATTTTCTTTCAATCTACTTTCTCTGCCTCCCAGTAGGTTAGGGCCCACAGTTGTTGGATGGTGAGACTGATGCCCTCATGGGGAACGCTGTTTTTTGAGACTTCAGCCTTCATTCAGGAAGGAGTCCAAAATTTGAGCAGTCCTGGCCATGCAAGAAGCTGCAGAGCAGAGGACTCCTCAGAGTCGCAGTTCCCAGGAACCAGCAACTGATGGTCTCTTTGGATGGATGAGTGAACCCTGACGAGGTGGGAGTTTTGGACAAGAGAGCTGGGACAGAGGAGAGAGAACAACCTCAGTGGGGGCAGACCTTGTGGGTCAATGTCTGATGTTGAAGAAAGGGCATTGACCAATTGGATCAACCCCTCATGCCTGAAGGAAGAGCATTGACCAACTGGATCACCCCCTTGCTTGAAGAAACAACATTGACCAATTGGATCACCTCCTTGCCTGAAGGAACAACATTGACCAATTGGATTACCCCTCTGCCTGAAGAAAGAGCATTGACCAATTGGATCATCCCCCCGCCTGAGGCCTGACCAGGGTCATGTTCCAGGTTTCTCCCATGTTGCTGAGCTTCTCCCTTCAGCCTGAAAATCAACGCCTGATAGAAACATCTCTTAACTGAATTTTAATGCCAGTTCAGCAGTTTGATTGGGGTAAGAATGGACAGGCCATTCTAACCTATCACACTGTAGAATTGCGTAGGGTTAGGGTAAGTAGGAGACCAGTGATGTTAGTGAGTGGGGACCACAGTTTGTGTGAGGGGTAGGGGCTGGGGGAGGTTGATGCCAATGGGCAGTGTGATTCAGACTGGATTATAACTGTGTGATAGGCTCGACAGAACAGCTGGTCTTTTCCAGAGCTGTCATTGTCATACGTTCACTACCTCAGTCTCCAAAGCTACCACCTTTCTCTTGGCCTCATTTTTAACCTGAGGGCCCAGCGATGTGAGAGGTAAGGCACAATGCTGCAGAAGCTAGAAATCTGAAATAAAAACTGAAAGTGCCAGAAAACCTCAGCAGGTCTGTCCGGCAGCACCTGTGGAGAGAGACAAGCAGAGCTAACATTTTGAGTCTGATTGTGTTCATCAAAAGGACCACAGAAAGGCAGGAACTGGAGAAGGCCATTAGCTCCATTCTGAAATGATCCATATCTTACCTCCTTTTACCCACTGGGGCTTCAAATCGTTTTATACCATTGCCCAGTAAAATTCCATTGATCTCAAATTTATAATTCTCAATCGATCTGGAGTCTGTTCCCACAGACCGCAATCAGTAAGAATAAGTGACAACACCTCCTCCACAATAATCCTCAACACTGATGCCTCACAAGTATACTTACTCAACCCCTTACTATACTCCTTATGCATTCACGATTGTGTGACCAACTTCCGCTCCAACTCCATTTACAATGTTGCTGACGACACCATCGTTGTAGGTGAGATATCAAACAACGATCAGACAGAACACAGGAAAGAGAGTGAGTGCTTAGCAGCATGGTGTAAAGACAATAATTTGTCTATCAACATCAGTAAAATGAAGGCACCTGGCCATTGACTTCAGGGAGCAGAGTGCAGGGCACACCACTGCCTGTATCAATGGTACTGACATGGAGATGGCGAAGAGCATCAAGTTCCTGAGACCAACGATCACCAGCAATTTGATCTGGTCCACCCACATTGATGCAGTGGTCAAGAAGGCACAACGACATCTCTACTTCCTCAGGAGGCTAAGGAAATTCAGCATGTCCACATGGACTCCTACCAATTGTTATAGGTGCACCATAGAAAGCATCCTATCTGGATGCATCATAATGTGGTATGACAGTTGCTCTTCCCAAAACTGCAAGAGAGAACAGAGAGTCACAAACCCAGTCCAGTCTATCATACAAACCAGCCTTGCATCAATTGATTCCATCTACACTTCCCACTGCCTCGGGAAAGCAACCAACGTAAACAAAGACCCCTCCCACCCCAGTTATATCATCTTCCATTGGGCTGAAGGCATAAAAGTTTGAATACACATACGAACAGATTCAAAAAGAGCTTCTTCCCTGCCGTTATCAGACTTTTGTACACACCTCTCAAATGTTAATTCTGATCTCTGCACCTGCGGCTGTAGCACGGTATTCTGTTCTGCTACCCTTATGCACTTTGTATGGTATGATCTCCCTGTAGAGCATGCAAAACAACACTTTTCACTGTATCTTGGTACATGTGACAACAATAAATCAAACTGAAACTAATTCCAGCCACAACGAATGGAGTATTTACACTGGGAGACAGTAAGGGCTGCAGATGCTGGAAGCCAGGGTCAATAGATGTGAAGCTAAAAACCCAGGAGGTCAAACAGCATTGGAGGACCAGGAAAGTCAACATTTCAGCCTGAAACCCTTTGTCAGGAACATTTACACTGTTGTGTTACGCGTAGCGGTTAGTATGCAGTATATCTCACTGTAGTGTAGCATGTGAGCTGAGGGCATAAAGGTCCAAGACTACAGCATAACTGAGATCAGTTTGAAGGGTGAGTCAATATTATGTGGAGCTGGAGGAACACAGCAGGTCAGGCAGCATCAGAGGAGCAGGAAAGTCGCCGTTTCGGGTTTACACCCTTCATCAGGACTCATGTAAACCCAAAATGTCAGCTTTCCTGCTCCTCTGATGCTGCCTGACCTGCTGTGTTCATCCAGCTCCACACGGTGTTGACTTTGACTCCAACATCTGCAGTTCTTTTTTCTCAGTTGAAGTGTGACATGTTCATGGAAATCTGTTATTCTTTGTATTCAAAGAATTTAATATTAGGCCAGACAATGGAGTGCCTGCAACCATAATATATGTGTAAACGGGAGCTGTAATATGTTGAATCTTTGTATACCCATGTTTATTCCTTATGGTTAAGGAGCTAACATAAATATTGACTATCAGTGTGAATACCTTCCTGAAAGCCAAACCCACTGCAGTGGCAGCTTTGAGCCAAGTAAAGGAAATCACTTTATCTATTCTTGTATAAACTGCATTGAAATAGTTTATACCCTTGTGATCTCACATGGTCCAGGATACTAAAAGGGCCAAAGTAAAGAAATGTGAAATACCAGACAATCTGGTGAAATGTAGACAAAATGACCAGATGCATGGGGGTGATTGTAAATTTCAATGAAACCTGACCAGGGACTATGGTTTCAGAGATAAAAGGTACTGCAGATGCTGGAGAATCCGAGATAACAAGCATGGGGCTGGATGAACACAGCAGGTCAAGCAGCATCATTTTTCTGATGAAGGGTTTAGGCCCGAAACGTCAAGTTTTCCTGCTCCTATGATGCTGCTTGACCTGCTGTGTTCATCCAGCCCCATGCTTGTTATCAAGGATTATAGTTTAGTGAGTTTAATAAACAAACCAATCTCAGGTTAAATCAAACCCTATTGCCATGTGCATTTTGAGCTTGTAATTTCAGGTGCTTCCTTTTCTGGCCTAATATTAAATTCTTTGATTACAAAGAATAACCAACTTCCATGAGCATCTCACACTTCAACTGAGAAAAGAAGAGCTGCAGATGCTGGAGTCACTTGTAACGGAGGAAAGAAACAGAATCCATTATAATGGTGACTCAAACAAAGACCCGAAGGGTAAAGGCTGAGGTTATATTGTGAAAAGATACCCATACCAAGAGGAAAAAAGAATCTGGGAGCCTGCTTCTCCCAGAATGAAGATCTGGAGTTCCAGCTAGTAGATATTAAACAAAATCCAGTCCTCTTGGCTGAAAAAGCTTTAGGGAAACCTAGGGAAAAGACAACTGCCATTCACCTTATCTATACCCCTCATCATTTTATAAACTTCAATAAGGTCACCCCTTGAACCTTCTATGCTCCAAGGAAAGAAGCCCCAGCCTAACCAGTCTTGCCTTATAACTCAAACCTTCTGTTCCCAGCAACATCCTGGTAAATCTCTTCTGAAGCCTCTCCAGCTTGGTAATATCCTTCCTTTAACAGGATGGCCAGGACTGGACACAGTACTCCAGAAGCGTCCTAACCAACATGTCGTGCAACCTTAACAACATCCAAACTCGTATACGCAAGGGTCTGAACAATGAGGACTAAACACCTTCTTAACCACCCTGTCTATATGAGACACAAACTTCAAAGAAATATGTCCCTGAATCCTAGGTCTCTCTGCTCCTTAAAATTACCCAAGGCTACACTTTTATTTGTAGAAGTCCTGCCCTTCCCGGTTTACCAAAATGCAATAACTCACATTTATCCAAAGTAAACTCCATCTGCCACTTTTCAACCCATTGACCCAATTGATCAAGATCTCTTTGTAATCATAGATAACCTTCTTCACAGTCCTTTATACCACCAATGTTGGTGTCATCTGCAAGCTTACTAACCATGCCTTCTATGTTCCCATCTATCCAGGAGTCACATGATACCAGGTTATAGTCCAATAGGTTTAACTGAAGTCAGAAGCTTTCAGGCACTGCTCCTTCACTTCACCTAATGAAGGAGCAGCGCTCCAAAAGCTTGTGATTCCTGAAATAACAGCACCAAGGTCAATATCCTATCACCAAGCCACCTTCAAATCATTTGTGCACAGTATACCAGCTGGGGCCCAGCCAGCTCAGAATCAGTTCCTTAAACAGAGGTGATTCTAAACCTCCTGTTTATATTGGTCAGCCAGGGCTTATCTGATTGGCTCAAGTTAGCATATCCAATCAGCGACCTCATAGACAATGATGTCAACCTGGTTCCAATCACTATATCCACACCACCCCCACCAACGTCCACCCATGCCCCAAGTCCAGGGATGTAGTCCTAGTCTTTCTCTTGTAGTTTTTCCTGCAAAGTTTTTGCCCTAAGTCCGGTTCATCTGACTCAGACTCTGACACAGGCAGTGCGTACCAATGGTAGTCCATCTCTTCCACCCAGACTGTTTTGGGAGAGTTTCCTCCTCTTCTTCCAGAGGTAATGGTATCAAGGCTGCATCCATCTCAGACTCTGAAGTTTGTTCAACACTAGAAGAGGGGGTGAGGGGAGGGGAGAGCCTTTGGTTTCTGACAGGCCTTTTTGCTGTCCTGAGTGGCCGCGTTTGTTTTGCTCCTGTCCCATTTGTGAGGTAACAACTTTCAGGTGATCCAGGTGTTTGTTTAGGATCGCCTGACCTACTCAGACTTTGAAGGTGACAGGTAATGACCTCGCGTCCACCTCGCCTCGTTCCCCAACAGAGCCATTTCCATTGTTCCGGCACCAAACTTCGTCCTTGAATTAGAATCTATCTCTCACTTAGAGGAGTCATGAGACTGACATTGGCATTCCTGCTGCCATTTCACCCTCACTACTGCCACCACCACTCCCTATCCAGGTCCAGGAATATCAGATTTAACTTGGTACAGAGTCTTCTCCCCATAAGCAACTCTACTGGAGCTTTCTTGTTGTGTATGGGGATGGTCCTGTAATCAAACAGAACCTGGAACAGTTTGGCCCTAATTTACACTGTAGGCTACTTCTTTAAGCCTGCCTTCAATGTTTGGACCACTCTTTCTGCTAGACCATTGGACGGTGGAAGGTATAGAACTGCTCTTATGTGTCAAATGCCATTTGACTTCAGGAAATATTCGAATTCCCTGCTGGTAAATAACATCCCATTGTCCGTGATCAATATTTCCCAGTATTCGTGCATCATGAACGATGCTCGCAGCTTTTCAACCATCATTGAATGGGGGTCCTCAATGGCCAGGTACGTTGAGCCAATGAAATGACCGGCATAATCAACATTCAACCAAGTTCAGGATTTTCCCGGCAATTCCCATCAATGTGGGGGCACTGGTGTTGGCAATTTTTGTCCTAGTTGGTGCTCTGGGCTATGTTGGCACACACAGCTATGTTGGCATCCAACCCCAGCAACCAGACATTGCTTCTAGCTAGCACCTTCATCTTGGAAACCCTTGGATGACCCTGGTGGGGTTCAGCCAGTATCTGGCAGTGACCTTTACTCAGGACAATCACCCGCGCTCCCCACAGTAATATGCTGTCCTCTACAGTGACCTGGTCTACCCAGGTCCAGAAACGTTTCAATCCGGGTTGTAATGACCTTTCTGTTTCACCCATTACCGCGAGCTGTTTTAGTTTTACCAGGACAGGGCCTTTTTGTGGTCACAGTCGGATATTGTCAGCGGTGACCAGAAGGGTGTCCAGGAAGTTCAAAACCAGAACAGACTCTTCCAGGGGAGGCACTATTGGTAGAGTTTCTGCAAGTGGGAGGCACTCAAGGCATCCATATTAGCCCCTAGGATTCATGGATGGTGTTCTAACTCGTACTTGTACATGCTGAGAATAAGGGCCCAGCACTGAATTTGACTGGAAGCTATGGGCAGTACCTTCTTGCCTTCCTTCAATAGCCCTAGCTAGGGTTTGTGACCTGTTACTGTGACAAATTCACGTCCTTTAAAGGTACTAGTGGATCTTCCTCAGGCCAAAATGACCACCAAATCTTCCTTCTGGGCATATTTGCATTCACCATCAGCCAAAGCCTAAGAAACATGCACTATTAGGCGTTCCTCTCCATTGGGCCACCAGCGAGCCAACACTAGCCCAAGACCGCACAGGGAGGCTTTGAATGTCAGCCTCACCTCTCGCTTTGGATCATAGTGGGCCACCACCTTAGATGATGACAGCTGCTTTCTCACTTCCCTAAAGGCTACATGACCATTTCCAAGGCTGACCCTTTATCAATAGCAGGTGTAAGGGTGCCAAGATGGAGGCCAGGTTATGAATTATTGATCTTCCCTGTTATTAGTTCATCATCCAGATAAATGGCGACCTGGGGTAGCCCCTGTAAAACGTTCTCCACGGTCTGCTGGGGAAGGGCATAGACTGATGATACTCCAAATGGCAGTCTTGTATAATTATACAAACCTTTATGGATATTAATTGTAGCACAGTTCTGGGACTCCTCATCCAGCCACAATTGCAGGCAGTCATGGCTCATGTGCAGCTTTGTAAAGAATAACTCCTCTCCCCCACTAATTTGTTTACACGTCCTCAGTGCAAAGGATCGAGTATTTACCCAGCTGCGAGAAGCAGTTTACTGTTTGCTTAAAATCTCCACAAAGGCGAACTGAGCCATCAGGCTTCACAATTGGTACGACCGGTGCTGCCCATTCTGCAAACTGGGTTGGTTTGATGACCCCTTCGCTTTCCAGCCTCCTGATTTCTGCCTCTACTTTTGCCTGCAAGGCAAAGGGCACTGGACGGGCCTTGCAAAATCTCGGAATTGCTTCCTATAAAGCGGCTCAGTCCCCTTTGATAGTACCAAGCCCTTCCTGAAAACTTCCTGGGTATTTCACTAGGAATTCACTGAGGCAGCAATTTTCTGATCGAAAAAAGTTGAGCCAATCCAGGTAAATCTTTCTCAACCAATTCCATCCCAATAGGCTTGGGGCCGAGCCTATTACGACTACTACTATAAATCGACATTTTCCTAGCTACCACCAATTCCGAGGAAGGGTCACTGTACCTGAAACGTTAACTCTGATTTTTCTTCACAGATGCTGCCAGACCTGCTGAGCTTTTCCAACAATTTCTGTTTTTGTTCCTTCTACTACCATCAGTGGTAACTGCACCGACAGCTTCTCATAGGAGACCGGAACAGAAGTCGTACCCTGAATTTGCAATGGTTCCCCAGTGTATGTTCTCAGTCTGGCTGAGGCCTTGTACAAACTTAAAGGTTGGAGTCCTGGTGAATCTTGTTAAAGACAGATTCTGTAACCACAGATATGGCTGGGAACTGGGTGACCAATTAACCAAACATTAATTTTAATCAGTTCCGATTTGCATGTCACTTTAAGCAATTTAATTGTTCCAACCCTCATGGAGAGAGACATTCCAGGGTGTGCAATCTGTTGGGTACCGGCCCACAAGTTTTCTTACTCAAATCAGGCCGTGTAGGGCTCCTTTGCTGTCTCGAGACCACATACCAGCAGCAACTACAATGGCTTGCCGGCCCAGATCCTGAAGAAACAAAAACAGAAGTTGCTAGAGAAACTTGGCAGGTTTGGCAGTATCTGTGAGGAGAAATCAAAGTTGACGTTTTGGGTCTGGTAACCCTTCCTCAGATCCTGAAGAACTTTTTACCCACTTGGCCAAGGTTTGGCGTTGTTGTGGGGTTCTGCTGTGGGTTGGCCTATGGCCCCTCTGCTCAGGGTATGCCCTGTGTGAGGCTCTGCAATTGCCTACACTAAAGCAATGCTCATAGAATCATAGAATCTCTCCAGTGTGGAAACAGGCCCTTCGGCCCAATAAGTCCACACTGACCCTCAGAACATCCCATCCAGACCCATCCCCCCATAACTCGCCTAATTTACACATCCCTGGGCACTACAGGCAATTTAGCCCTGCCAATCCACCTAGCCTGCACATCTTTGGACTGTGGGAGGAAACCGGAGCACTCGGAGGAAACCCACGAAGACACGGGGAGAATGTGCAAACTCCACACAGACAGTCACCTGAGGGTTCACCTAAACCCAGGACCCTGGTGCTGTGAAGCAGCAGTGCTAACCACTGAGCCACATTGCCGCCCCAAAGACATTCCCCAAGCTCAGTCAGAGATGTGAGGGAATCCAATTCCATTCGGACACTCTGTAGTTCCCATGCTCCACTTGTTGCATTTTCTAATGACAAAGCCAGTTGTAACCTTTTTCAAGTCTAGTTGGGCTTCAGCTAGTAGGCACTTCTGCATGATTTTGTCATTAATTCTACATACCAAATGGTTTCTTCAGCTGCTCATTCAGGTTTAGCCCCTGCCAGTCATCTCAAACTCATCAAAAATCCCAATATAGATTCCACGTGCACCACCCCAGCCACCCTCCGTTATCTACCAGCTGAATAAAACCAATAGTGTCTCAGAATGTGAGGGTGTTTCAGTGTCCCATGCCTCTGGGAAAGTTAAGACCCTTGTAATTGAGAATGCAACGGACCTGCAAGCAGTCATAAGGATTACTCGCTGCTTTTCATCTACCTCAATGTCATTTGCCCAGAAAAATTATGCATTCTTTCCATGTACTGGTCCCAGTTTTTGACAACAGGTTCAAATGAGTCGAGCTTCCCAAATAAAGGTATGATACCAGAAATCCTTACTCCAACTCCAAGATCAATGTTGCAAGCAAAGGTTCTTCAGGCACATTCTGTCTTATCTCATCACCACTGACAGAACTGCACCGAGGCCGGTATGCCGTCACCAAGTCACCCTTTATTTACTTGTGCTGAATACGCAGGCTATGAGCGGCCAGTTTGGAGTCAGGTGCCCGAAAAGACAAGATTCTAATCTCCAGGTTGTATTGGTCAGCCAGGGCTTTCCAGATTGGCCCAGGTTAACAGCCCCAATCAACAACATCTTAGTCAATGAGATCAACCTGGTTCCAATCACTATAATTTCAAATTTGGACTATAACCTGGTGTCGTGTGACTTCTGACTTTGTCCACTCCAGTCCAACACCGGCGTGTCCACATCACGGCTAAATCATTCTCATCTAATTCATTTATATCAATGACAAACAAAAATGGACCCAGCATTGAGCCTCGTGCCATGCTGCTGGTCACCGTCCTCCAGTCCAAAAAAACCTTCCACCAGTACTCCCTGTCAAAGCAAATCATCGATTTGTGAATTATTTAGCAAAATTCTTGTGTAATCTATCATCAGACTCTGGTCCTCTATACAAGCTCACTGCCAAGGATGTGCCGTTCTTTGGGGGAAAAAAGTAAGGTGCATGTTTCACTAGAAATAAACAATTAGCAACAGCAACACCAGAGCTGAGGTTCCTGGACATCAATGATGAAGTTACCTTGCAGCGTGATGTCAACAAGACAGCACTTGGAGCACACCTTATGCACCAAGAACAATCATTGCATTCATATTCAGGATGTTAATGCAAAATAAGCAATCTTATTCTCTGATAGAGTGCCCTTGCTATTGTCTTTACTTGTGCCTTTAATCAATACTTACTTGGGAAAGGCAAAATGACAGCGGAGTCTGAGCACTCTGATGTATCTTCCCCCAAATGGTCCTATCTGCTTCAAAGCGTATGCATCCAAAGTCATCTTGTTTGCAGAGATATCTGGATGTGACATACAAGGAAGGCAACCAGGCGCACACTGCTGACATGCTGTCAGGAGCAATAATCCACTTGAAGCAAGTTGAGGGTTCTAACATAGAGTGCGAAAACTTTCAGAGTCAATGAGAAACAATACTCTGACATACTGTGGAAGTCATCAGTTCAGCAGGATAATGAATCTGAAAGGCAAGCATTTCTCTCAAATCCAGCAAACTAAACAATTTGGTGCAGGAGAACTGATAGCCTGGTGGTATTATCATTGGACAGTTAATCCGGAGAATCAGGTGATGTTCTGGGGGCCTGGGTTTCAATCCCGCCATAGCAGATGGTGGAATTTGAATTCAACAAAAAGTCTTGAATTAAGCCTAACGATAACCATGAATCCATAGTCGATTGTCAGGAAAAAAAAACATCTGCTTCACTAATGTCCTTTCGGGAACAAAACTGCCGCCCTTACCGGTCTGCATGTGACTCCAGACCTACAGCATGTGCATGCTTTCTAACTTAATGAGATAAGCATGGTGGCTCAGTGGTTAACTCTGCTGCCTCACAGCGCCAGGGACCCAGGTTCAATTCCATTCTCAGGTGACTGTCTGTGTGGAGTTTGCACGTTCTCCCCATGTCTTCGTGGGTTTCCTCCGGGTGCTCCAGTTTCCTCCCACAGTCCAAAGATGTGCAGGCTAGGTGGATTGGCTGTGCTAAATTGCCCATAGTGCCCAGGGATGTTTAGGTTAAGTGGGTTAGACATGGGGAAATGCAGGGATAGGTGGAATGCTCTCCAGAGGGGCGGCGTGGACTTTTTGGGCCAAATAGCCTGTTTCCACACTGTAGGGATTCTATGATCTATGTTTCTATGAACCCTAACCCGAACCTGTTGCGATAAGATCCTGCTGGGGAGATACAGATGAAGCGGTAGCCCAAAGTAACGCCTTGTACAGAGGAGATAAAGTTGTTATTTGCTCAGCAGAAGAGACGCTGAAATACCTCCTTGCAAGCCATTAAAGATTTGGGTCTGGACTGAGGAAAGCAAGAGAAGTGTTCTACTGGCCAAGCATGAGCAATGAGATGAATGGCCACATCAGCCAGTTCAGTGCTTGTAACAGACACAAAGTGAAGCAAGCTAAAGAGCCTGAAGCTTGGAGTAGACCTCATCTCTCATACAGGAATCAATTATCATGATTGACTATTATTCTGACTACTGAGAGTTAAATCAGCTGATGTGAACGGCTTCTGTGATGTGATGTGAACCTAAGACTGCACTCTGACAGTACATTTCTAGCATCACGGCAATCCAGGTACATCGCAATGGCCTACAATTCATGATGCAGCATTTGGCTGCTTCAAGAAGCATTTGGAACTTCAAAGTAATGATGCTGTGGCTTTAACAGGTTATTTTGTCCTGGGTTTTTTTTTTAAGAGAGGTTGAACAAGACGTGACAAGCTATCTGTAAGAAAGTAATCAGCTTGTGAGGCCTTGGGACTTTTTTTTGAAATGTTGGAACAATAGAAGCAGTTTGGCTAGGTGTGACCAGCTCTCACAGACCAGCATGTTTAGTTTTTTATTAGTTTTTTAGATTTATCTTTCAGTGGTTGCTATTGTGGGCTTGAAGCAATAGAAGCGATCTTTTCCCTCTCTCGGTAACAGCTAGAAGCTGGCTTTTTGCTCTGCTGCTTGTTTGCCTGTAAGAAAAATCTATTTTCTGGAGTTCCTTTTTTTTTATAAAGAGGGTGTTAATGGGATATTACTGTATTGGAACAGTTAATTAGTAATAGATACTATATCTATTATTTGGCTAAGTTTTCTAATAGGGATAAGTTATTCTAAATTCCGCTTTCTTTTGTTTGCATTTTAACTGTAGCATTTAAAGAAACGGTGTTTTTGCTTAATGTCGAATAGTTTGACCAGTTGTATTTCCTCGGGAACAAGGCACCTTACGTTTGCCTTAAATGTAAGAAAAAGCTAGGATCAATGCTGAAGAAGGGTCTAGGCCGAAACGCCAGCTTTCCAGCTCCTCTGATGCTGCTTGGCCTGCTGTGTTCATCCCGCTCTACACCATGTTATCTAGGATCAATGCTATCTTCTTAAAATATTTTGAGGGGGTCTGGTCTGGTCCATAATATCAACACCGTACATCATCTCCACCATAAGCCCAGAAAGATGGAAAGGTCGAGGTGGTGGCAAAAGTCACCAAAAGGATCATGAAGAAATGGAGCAAATCTGGCACTAACTTATACAAGGCATTTCATGGATAGAAGTACACACCTAATGAAGGAATAGAAAGCAATCCATTCTGAAAAAAACGTCCAGAAATGTCACACCCAAAGTATTCTTCAAATAGCAAAGATACGACTGAGGCAAGAAACAGCAACAAACATGAGCAACGCGATCGAGATGACATAGTAGGATGCCGAATTTCACTTCAATAAAACTGCAAAATCATTACCAGAGCATGGCATTAGTGAGTTAGTCACAGTGCAAACTTTCAATCCTCTCAACTAAAGTCATTCCACATGGCAACTTCCAAGCTGTGTTGAGTAGTTGTCACCTGGAACATAAGAGGTGAATGTGAATAAACAGATATATCATTGTAACCTCAGACATCTACCATAAGACCATAAAACATGAGAGTGGAACCCTGTTCTCCTGATTTCTCCCCATAACCCTTGATCCCCTGACTAACTAAGAATCTATCTATCTCTGTCATCAATACACTAAATGTTTCAGAGATAGTAGGAACTGCAGATGCTGGAGAATCTGAGATAACAAGGTGTAGAGCTGGATGAACACAGCAGGCCAAGCAGCATCAGAGGAGCAGGAAAGCTGGCGTTTCGGGCCTAGACCCTTCTTTAGACACTTCTTCGGGTCTAGGCCTGAAACGTCAGCCTTCCTGCTCCTCTGATGCTGCTTGACCTGCTGTGTTCATCCAGCTCTACACCTTGTTATCTCTTAATACACTAAATGACTTAGTTTCCACAGCTTTCTAAATCAACGATTTCTACATATTCACCATCCTCTGGCTGAAGAAATTCCTCCTATCTCAGTTGTAAAGGGTTGTCCTTTCACTCTGAGGTTATGCTCTCAAGTCCTAGTCTCTCCTACTAGTGGAAATATCTTCACTATGTCCACTCTATCCAGGCTTCCCAGCATCCTATAAGTTTCAACGAGATCCCTCCTCATCTTTCTAAACTCCATCAAGTACAGACCGAGAGTCCTCAACTGCTCTTCTTACTACAGGCCCTTCATCCCCAGGATCATTCTTGTAAAGCTCCTCTGGACACCCTCCAAGGCCAGCTCATCAATCCTTAAATATGAAACCCAAAACTGCTCACAGTATTCCAAATGCAGTCTGACCAGAGCCTTATACAACTTCAGCATGATAATTCTGCTCTTGCACCCTTGCCCTCTTGAAATGAATGCCAATGTTGCATTTGTCTTCCTAATTGCCAACTGAACCTACATGTTAACCTTAAGAGAATCCTGAACTCAGACTCCCAAGTCCCACTGTTCTTCAGATTTCTGAAATCTTTCCCATTTATAAAATAGTCAATGCCTCTATTCTTCCCACCAAATTGCATAACTTCAAAATTTCCCAAATTTTATTCCTTCTTCCACTTCTTTACTCATACTCCTAACCTGCCCAAGTCATTCTGCAATAACAAGGTGTGGAGCTGAATGAACACAGCAGGCCAGGTAGCATCAGAGGAGCGGGAAAGCTGACATTTTGGGTCTGGACCCTTCTTCAGACCCGAAACGTCAGCCTTCCTGCTTCTCTGATGCTGCCTGGCCTGCTGTGTTCATCCAGCTCCACACCTTGTTATCTCAGACTCCAGCATTGGCAGTTCCAACTATCTCTAAGTCATTCTGCAGCCTCTCCACCTGCTCAACACTACCTGCCCTCCCATTCATCTTTGTGTCATCTGCATTAATAATAATAATGCCTTCTATTCCTTTGTCCAGATCGTTAATGTACAATGTGAACAGCATCATAGAGTCATAAGTCAAACAACATGGAAACAGGCCCTTTGGACCAACCAGTCCATGCCAACCATGTTCCCAAACTAAACTAGTCCTACCAGCCTGCATTTGGCCCATATCCCTCCAGACCTTTCCTATTCGTGTACTTATCCAAATGTCCTAACTATATCTGTATTCACTCTGGCAGGTCATTCCACGCACTAATCACTCTTCTCTGTGTAAAAAAGGTTGCCCTTCATTTTCTTCTTAAAACTTTCTCCTTTCACCTTAAAAATATGCCCCTAGTTTTGAATTTACCCACCCGAGGGAAAAGACCTTGGCTATTCACCTTATCTATGCTTTTCATGATTTTATAAACCTCCATAGCTCACCGCTCAACCTCTTATGCTCCAGTAGAAAAAGTCCCAGCCTATCCAGGCTGTTTTTATAACTCAATCTCTCCTTTCCCAGCAACATCCAGGTAATTTTTTTTCTGAACCCTCTCCAGTTTAATAACATTCTTCCTAGAGCAGGACAACTCACTGACCGCTATGGAGCTCCACCAGTCACCGGCTGCCATCTGAAAAAGACTCCTTAATGCCCACTCTCTGCCTTCTGCCAGTCAGCCAATCCTCTCTCCATGCCAGTACCTTGCCCCTAATACAATGGGCTCTTATCTTATTGAGTAACTTCCTGTGTGACACCTTATCAAAGGCCTTCTGGAAACCCAAAAAAATCATGTCCACTAGATCTCCTTTGTCGAACTTGCTCTTTACCTCTTCAAAAAATTCTGACCTTCCCGTAATGAAGCTGCACTGACTCAGCCCTATTTTACCATGCATTTCCAAGTACTCTGCAATCTCATCCTTAATAATGGACTCTAAAATCTTACCAATGTCCAAGGTCAGGCTAACTAGTCTTTAGTTTCTGGTCTTCAGCTTCCCTCCCTTCTTAAAGACAGGTGTTGCATTAGCAATTTTTCAGTTCTCTGGGACTCTCCTTGACTCCAACAAGGCCCCAAAGATTAGCACCAACGCCCCCACAATTTCCTCAGGCATCTCCTTCAGTACCTTTTTGTGTAGTCCATTTTGTCCAGGTGATTTATCCACCTTCAAGCCTGTCAGCTTCCCCAGCACCTTCTCCTTAGTGATGACCACTACACTCACCTCTGCCTTCAAATCTCTTGAAGTTCTCGTATGCTGCTGGTGCCTTCGACTATGAAGGCTGATGCAAAGTACCTATTCATTTCCTCTGCCATTTCTTTTTACCCCATGACAACTTCTCCAGCCTCATTTTCAAGCAGTCCAATGTTCATTCTTTATATATCGGAAAAAAAAACTCTTGCAAGCTTCTTTTATATTACTACCCACCTTACTCTCACATTTCATTTTCTCTCCCCTTATTGCTTGTTTAGTTATCCAGTGCTGGTTTTTAAAAGGCTTCCTAATTGTTTGTCTTCCCACTAATCATCATTGCACTGTATGCTTTCTCTTTTCTCTTCTGTCCCTGACTTCTCGAGTCAGTCATGGTTGCCTCATCCTCCCCTTACTATGTTTCTTCTTCCTTGGGATGAATTTCTGCTGTGCGTACCGAATTACCCCCAGAAAGTCCCACCATCACTGCTCCACCATCTTCCCTTCCAGGCTCCCCTTCCAATCAACTCTGGCCAGCTCTTCCCTCTCGACTTTGTAATACTCCATTTTAATACAGTTACATCTGATTCCAGCTTCTCCTGCTTAAACTACAGGGTGAATTCCATCATATTATGGTCACTGCCCCCAAGGGATACCTTCATCTTATGCTCCCTAATCAAGTCTGCCTCACTACGTGTAACCAAATCTAGAAATGCCTGTTCCTTAGTGGGTCTTCATCACAAACTCCTCCAAAAACATTCTTGTAGATATTTTATGGATGTTCTACATACCACAAGTAATCATGTGCCACACCATCTGGTCTGTCTGTAGAAATTAAAGGGAAAGGGTGGGCAGATGCCAGCCTGGAACAGAGACTCAGCAGTTTAGGCATCAAGGATGGGGGCTGCAGGCTCTAGGCAAGAGTGTGGCATAATTGTGAAGGGGTGGAAGGGTGACAGGATTTGTAAGGGGAGGTGGGGTAGAGTAAAGTATGACTGGAAAGGTACGATATAGGAAGAGAGTTTCATCTCTGGTCTGGAGCAATCTGGGGCAAACAGTGAACAAACACATTGGCGCGGAGACGCCTGCAATACCAGGGGCTGGGTGGGAATATTGGACAGGTGCATGTAGACAGGTTGGGTAGGGATTTGGGGACAATTGGAGAGTGTGGGGTTAATGGGATGGGCTACACAGAAAGGGATATGGATACCTGGGGCCTCACTGGAACATCTAGGCCCGAGGCTGGAAGCCACTAGCAGAGAAGCACTCACTCTCGCCATCCATCGAAATACAAATGATGGGTGTAGCAATGGGGAGGAGGCTGGCTGTGTGCTCGCACAGAGCGGGCAGGGCAAGTGACTTGGCCTGTGAGGGAGGGGGCTGTAGAACCCCCCACCCCACCCCACTCCCACACACCCATTTAGAAGATTTTTAAAGAGGGACAACATTGGTCTCTGGCCCATGCAATCTGCACAAGCTCAAAGGCTGCCTCCTCCTGGTCAATCGACAGTATTGACCCTCTGTGTACATCGAACCTCCCTGCACAGCCAATGCTGGATAACCCTACGACAGCTGCACCTCTTCAAACAGAGGGAGTGAAACATTTGGGGTGTTGACTGAGGAGGGGGCGGAGGTCTCACTGGGACTCAATGCCCTTGTGTACACACTGTGCCTGCTGCTCCCAGATGGTGCCATAGCCTCTCAGCAGAGAGCTCCATCCCTAAGCTTTAATGGTGACCACAAAGTGCTGCTGTGTGGTGTGAAGATGTGTTTAGTGTCTACACAGAGAGGCTCAAAAGCACGTGAAAGTTAACATCAGCAACATTTATGCAGAAACTGAAAGCCTTTATCACCTGCGCCACCACAGTGCTCTCAATGGCTTCCTTGCCTTCTCTCCGTCTCACCAAGCTTTAGTGTACTCACTGGTCTTACAGCCAGGGTGGCAGAAGCCTGCCCTGCAGTGGAGCCCATTGGCCCTGGAGCTTCACTGGGAAGGGGCCCTGGGTGCTTGGACCAAGACTGGCCAAACATGCTGAGAGTCAGTGCACTATTCTGTCAATGAATAGGAATTGTCTTTGTGTATTGGGTATCTGTCATAACCTGTAACTGCAAATGATATTGCATGTGATTGTTTTATATTGTAACAGGGTATGTTCACAGAAATGCAATTGTACTTTGTATCTCGGCTGGCTTTCCCTACTTTAGTTTCCCTGAAATTGTGACAAAGGAACCACAAAGAGATTTGAAGGTAAATGGAGGTTTTGTGTGTTAGGCAGCAATGGAATGTACTGCCTGAAGGGTTGGACATCAGATTCAACAGTGACTCTCAAAAAGGTATTCAATATGTATTTTGTATTGAAAATCATCTGCTCATCCACAGCACCAAGTATACTTTTGGTGGTGGAGAACATTTTTTTCCTATTCATTTGTGGGATGTGGGCGTCGCTGGCTGGCCAGCATTTCTTGCCCATCCCTAGTTGCCCATGAGAAGGTGGTGGTGAGCTGCTTTCTTTCTGAAGAAGGGTCTTGACCCGAAACGTCAGCTTTCCTGCTCCTCTGATGCTGCTTGGCCTGCTGCGTTCATCCAGTGCTACACCTTATTATCTCTGCTTTCTTGACCCGCTGCATTCCTCCTGCTGTGGGTTGACCCACAATGCTATTAGGCAGGGAATTCCAGGATTTTGACACAGTGACAGTGAAGGAATGGCAATATATTTCCAAATTAGGATGGTGAGTGGCTTGAATGGGAATTTGGATGTGGTGGTGATCCCATATATCTGCTGCTCTTGTCCTTCTAGATGGAAGTGGTCATGGGTTTGGAAGGTGCTGTCAGAGGATCTTTGGTGAATTTCTGCAGCGCATCTTGTAGATGGTACACACAGCTGCTACTGAGTGTCGGTGGTGAGGGGAGTGAATGCTTGTGGATGTGGGGCCAATCAAGCGGGTTATTCATCCTGGATTGTGTCAAGCTTCTTGAGTGTTGTTGGGGCTGCACCCATCCAGGTAAGTGGGGAGTATTCCATCACACTCCTGGCCTGTGCCATGTAGATGGCGGACAGGATTTGAGGAGTCAGGAGGTGAGTTACTCGCAGTATTCCCAGCCTGTGGCCTGCTCTTGCCGCTGCAGTGTTTATGTGGTGAGTCCAGTTGAGTTTCTGATCAACTTTTTAGTCATATGTTTAATCAACCTGTTCAGAGATGCTCTTGTCTGCCTCTGGAGCAGGTAGGACTTGAACCTGGACCTCCTAGCTTAGAAGTAGGGGCACTACCACTGCACCACATTCAGTTCGCAATATAATTACTTTGATAGCTATACTGCTGAACAAACTCTGTCACTCCACAATTACAGACATTGAATTTCATCTCATACTTTTAACACATATCCCGACTATTTTGATGCCTGTGAAACATCTTTTGTTTTTCAAAACAAGAACTATTTCTCCTGTGTTGATATCATTGTTGAATTTTAAAATCCACTATCACTAAGCCTATATGTATCTGGTATGTGTGAGACACCATTATCCCTGAAGTCATTTCTCCATGAGATCTGTTGTCTCAAAGGTATCTGTGAAATCTGGCAATCAATGATTGTCAGGTTTGAAATTCTCGCTTTCTGCTTCTGACTATTTTCTCTTTCTTGATACTTTTCCAGAGGAAATAAAAACTGACAGTAATTTGACCTCAAAAGCTTCCAAACACAGGGTTCAAATTACACATTAAGCAAAAAATGTCAACTGCCAGTGTGGTAAAGCAATGTGGAGCAGGATGAACACAACAGGTCAGGCAGCATCAGAAGAGCAGGAAAGCTGATGTTTGGGGTCTGGACCCCTCTTCAGAAATGGGGGAAGGGAAAGGGAGCTCTGAAATAAGTAGAGAGAGGAGGGGTGGGGCTGGGAAAAGTAGGTGGGATGGCGATAGGTGAGTGCAGGTAGGCAGTGGTGGGGGTTGGGCAGTGAGGTGGGAGGTGCGGACAGGTGGGGGAGAAGACGGACCGGCCAAGGAGGCGGGGATGAGAGGGAGGGTTGAGCTCGGGATGAGGCCAGGGATGGGGAGATTTTGAAACTGGTAAAGTCCACGTTGAGACCATTGGGTTGTAGGCTCCCAAGACGGAATATGAGCTGCTGGTCCTCCAGTTTCCTGGTGGCATCGTTGTGACAATGGAGGAGGCCCAGGATGGACATGTCATCCATGCCAGTGTGGTATGGGTTTAGGTGGATGTCATTTTGAAATGCAGTAAGAAAAGTTAATGTGACTCATTTTAAAGAATGAATTAATGTGCAAAGGTACCTTGAACCAAAATCAAAGTGTTTTAAAACTGTCAAATATGTTATAAACAGCTTTGGCATGGAGAAAGCATGATCATTAACACTTGTTGGAAGTGTCATATATTTAAATCAGGGATCCATTCACTGTGAATAAAAAGAATACACTCAAACCTTGCATCTATTATGTATTAGATGGGAGCTTGAAAACTGAAAGCTTCCTATTGCTGTCTCCATGGCATGCCTCAGCCAATCAATGTTAATTTACCAACCAATCAGCACCCTTTACTGCTGCAGTATAAATTTTTGTGAAAGCTTGAAATCTGGCTTTCTTGCATTTGCGCTGATGAAGATTTGATAGCATCTCTCTTTTCAGAAATATCCAGGTTTTGTACTACAAAGTGACAGATTCATTAACACATTTAAATAACTAATAAATCCGAAATTGAAAGCTAGTCTTAGTAATGGCGAGCATGAAACTATCGCCGACGGTTGTAAAAACGCATCTGGTTCACTAATGTCCGTTTAGGGAAGGTATTCTTTTGTCCTTACCTGATCTAATCCGAACATAACTGCAAGCCAGTGACAATATCTTTAGCTCTTAACTACCCTCTGAAATATCCTCGCAATATACCCAATTGTGGAAATTATGGATAGATAACGAACATTGGCCTAGTCAGTTGCCAAATGTGCCTGAATTATTTAATTATTTATTTATTGTCACATGTATCCAAAATACAGTGAAAAGCTTTGTTTACAAATGGTACAGGCAGATCATGGTAAGTAAGGATGTACATATAAAAAAGACTTAGACAGAGGCATACAGGTTACATTGCACAGGGTGTGCACTAGTCAAAATCAAAGTTAGCCACATCAGCATTATTTAAGGCTAGAGAGTCAATTCATCAGTCTGATAATGACCAGGAAGAAGCTGTTCCTGAACCTGCTCGTGTTTACACCCCATGGAAGAATATTATTAAATAGACATTAATTTATAGGATTACAGAGTCACAATACAATTTTGTGTGATAAATCTTTCTTCAAGAGGCACAGGATGGATACGAAAACATTGCCAATTTCAAATTATAGCATTTAAGGAAATCAAATGACGTTCAAGCCAAAACTAGCTGGCTCATATCCAAACAAGTGAAGAAGTCAACTTTGTCAGCATTATTAGGTAAAAGGACTGATAACTGAAGTCACATTTCAGAGTCAAAATGCAAGGTCAGGGCCTGCTAGATAAAACAAAAATGACCCTTTATCAGATTAGAGATTCATCAGTGTTCATGAAAATCTCAGACCTGAGGGCTTTATGTCAGGCTGGACAATATCAACCCAGTCACACCCACATACTTAGTTGATATATTTGAAGATATATAAAGTTAAAAACTTCAAATCATTATTGCAATAATTAAAGTTAATTTTATTTTGGGAGGCTTTTTTTGTCTCCAAATTATAGTATTTAAATCCTGAGACATCCAACTATTATAGGAGTGAAACCTACAATTTGTAACCAGCAGAAACCTGAGACATAAAAATCTATTCTAGCTCTTCTAGGACAATTACAATCAGAAGAACTCCTTCACAGAACTTAACTTCCTGCAGAATGTTTTTTGCAGAGAAATTGGATATTACCCAACTACTTTCTGTCATAGCACGCGATATAGAAAGAAAATATGTCAGTTCATGAGATAGATGGCAATAAATCTGACTTTGTCGTCAATTGTATAGAGCTAGTAATGGCGAGGATTTTGCAATGGCAATGATAATAAAATGTCTTCACCATTGCTGCTTGTCTGAAACTGACAACAATATCTGCACTTATACAGTTACTGTAAAAGAGTAATAATTAATTGTAAGTAAAGAGATAAACTGTAACTTTTAGTCAAAAATCAAACTCTTTTCTACTCACCATTTCCTTGCCACTGTTGACAAAATCATACTGGTGCCCAGAATCATAAATTAACTAAATTTGCCATAATCCCAAAGGAGCTCTGTGCTCTCTCATTAAGGAGAGGTGACTGATAATAAGTTTAACCTGAGAGATAGAGGATGTCAGCTCCTCTTGTTTGTTCAAGTCAACATATGATGGGTCACCACCTCTTCGATACGGCAACAAAGGAGGAGCTGCAGACACACGGCCCAGTTCTATCTCAAAGTTCATAGAATCCCAAAGAGTGGAAGCAGGCCATTCTGCCCATCAAGTCCACACCAACCCTCTGAAGAGCATTCCACCCAGAACCACCCCATCTCTGTAACCCTGCCTTTCCAATGGCTAACCCACCTAGCCTGCATATCTTTGGATTGTTGGGGGAAAATGGAACACCTGGAAGAAACCCACGCAGACACAGGGAGAATGTGCAAACTCTACAAGGACAGTCGCCCAAGGGTGGAACCAAACCCAGATTCCTAGCACTGTGAGGCAGCAGTGATAACCACTGGGCCACTTGCCATACTGTTGGGATTATGTAGCACATAAGTAATTGTAAAACAGCAAAAAAAGTTCGAGATATTGGATAAGGACATTAGAGACTGGAGAATGCTTTCTGCACAGCTTATGTGGTGTCTAGAATTCACTTTGGAAGCAAAAACAAGAAGGCAGATTACTACCTGAAAGGCCATAAATTGGGAGAGGGGAGTGCAGTGGGACCTGGCTGAAGGTAAGCATGTAGGTGCAGCAGGTGGTAAAGAAGGCAAATGGTATGTTGGCCTTCATTGTTAGAGGTTGAGTGAAGGAGCAGGGATGTGTTGTTACGGTTGTACAGGGCCTTGGTGAGACCACACCTAGAATATTGTGTGCAGTTTCGATCTCCTTTTCTGAGGAAGGATGCTCTCGCTCGTGAGGGAGTGCAGCGAAGGTTTACCAGGCTGATTCTGGAGATGGCAGGACTGACATATGAGGAGAGATTGACTAGGTTGGGATTGTTTTCAAGAGATTTCAGACGAATGAGGGGGAGATCTCACAGAGATTATAACATTCTAACAGGACTAGTAAGGGTAGATGCAGAGGGAGGATGTTCCCGGTGGCGGGTGTGTCCAGAATCAGGGGTCACAGTTTGAGGTTTTGGAGTAGATGATTTTGGATGGAGCTGAGGGGACATTTCTTCACCCAAAGAGTGGTGAGCCTGTGGAATTCATTACCACAGGAAGTAGTTGGTGCCAAAATATTGAATTATTCAAGAGATGACTAGATATTGCACTTGGGGAGAATGGGATCAAAGGTTATGGTGAGAAAGCAGGATTAGGCTATTGAGTTGGACGATCAGCCATGATGAATACTGATCAGGTGTTCATGATTCATGAATGGCGGAGCAGGCTCGAAGGGTCAAATGGCCTCCTCCGGTTCCTATCTTCTATGTTTCTATGCTTCAATGAATTAATATACACACAGAGGAATGTCTTGCATGTGGCTGCTGTTGGAAAATTATTTCACAAATAATTAAATGGAAAACCTCAGAATGGACTCTCAATTTCTCTGAGGTATATTGAATCTTTGCCCTGAATTAAGCAAGCAAAGTAAACACTGCTGATTTCAAAGTCAGGGCTGGCTGGTGCTTCTGAAGAAAAACAACATTGTGCTATGACAGAGACAAATTTCACACCATCTCTCAGCAGAACCTGATGACAGATTGTTTTTCAGCAGTTTGGAATCAAACCTTGACACAGTAATGAATTCAGATTGCCTTTTTGTTTGTTTGTTGAGTTTGAGAAATGTTCTTGAATTTAGCGTACACAAATTAATGTCAGTCTTCTGGAAATCATTATTTTATCAGTAAAACAGCAGTAATAAAGATACAGTCTGGCTCCTTTTGTTTTCAGGAACAGGCTCCAAACTGACAACTGTGTAGATATACCACTGAGTTAGTTTACAAAATAATGCAGGAGGATGGATGTTAACTTCTCAAAAATATTACTGTGGGTGAGTTGACCTGCAATATTTGAACTAAAGACTTTGGTCTTAGATCATGAGGTTTATATGGGTATACACCATGAACATAGAAAACCTTAAACTGAATGTGCATTTCACGATCTGTAAAACTAAAGTTAAACATGAAAGTTTGCAATGGTTTTAATTTCCAAGTTTGCTGTCTGTGAGAATTATTCAATGGGACTATTTGTTACTTGGGTGAAATTACTGCTGTTGGATGGTAAGAGTTTCTTTTGTTTCTATGCTTCAATGAATTAATATACACACAGAGGAATGTCTTGCATGTGGCTGCTGTTGGAAAATTATTTCACAAATAATTAAACGGAAAACCTCAGAATGGACTCTCAATTTCTCTGAGGTATATTGAATCTTTGCCCTGAATTAAGCAAGCAGATTAAAATTAGTGGCAGATTCAAATTGATATCAGAAAATCTTCAGAGATCTTTTTGAGAAGTTTCCTTTGAGGTCCACACTGAATGCCATTGGTTCACCACCAATTGCAAAATCCAGTTCAATGTCAATAAGTGTTCATGCATTTTTTTTTTCAGTCTGTTATTGTTGTATCCTTCCATTCTTACGTTACACACTTTGACAAGAGTGGCCTGATGCATGATATCAGTGAAGTATGTTCGCACTGAAGTTGAACTGTTTGTTTCCAATTTCAAGATATCACTGGATCACTAACCTGGACAAACTTACAAACATGGGTTCAAATCTCATCAACCCAAATTGCTGGAAAAACACAGCAGATCTGGCAGCATCTGTGGAGAGAAAGAAACATTTGGGTCCAGTGACGCTTCTTCAGAACTGGTTGTTGCCAGGAAAAAGTTGGTATTTATGCTGAAGTTGGGGTGGGGGGAAGGGGAAGGAGTAAATAATAGGTGGAGATGGAGCCCAGAGAGAGAGAAAAACAGCTGAGCAGGCAAAGGAATGGGTAAAGAGCAGCCTCAGAGAATGCCGCACCTGTTTATTTTTCCAGCAATTTCTGGTTCTGGTTCTGTTTCTGATTTCCAGCATCTGCAGTTCTTTGCTTTTTGTTTTTTTATTTCAAATCTTACTCATGGCAGCTGGTGTTAAATGCATTGAGTGTAAAGGAAAAATCTGGAATCAAAGTTAGACTCAGTAAAGGTGTCATTGTCCTTTATGGAAGAAAATCTGTCACATCTACCATCTTGTCTGGTTTATATGTAACTGTTAGCTTTTCCCTGGATAAATGCCAACATGGCAAACCTTCTCAAATCTTCCAAACAAATCGCAGCATCTACTCAGTACAAAATATTTATCCATTCTTAATTGCCCTCGAAAAGATGAGAGCGAGCTGCCTTTTTAAGCTGCTGCAGTCCATGTGGTGTGTGAACTCATTCAATGCTCTTAGGAAGGGAATTCCAAGATTATGATCCAACAAGGATATCTGAATAGTGATGTATTTCTGAATGAAGATGGTGCGTAACCTGGAGGTGTGGGATCTCTTGCCAGCACTGCCTTTGTTTTTCTAGGTGGCAGCTGTCATAGATTTGGACAGTGCTGGCCAAGCCGCCATATGAGTCCCTGAACTACATCAGCAGCCATATTGTGCCTATGGTGGAGGGAGTGAATCTTCAGGGTAATTCAGCAGACCATTGAAAATCACCCTCTGATGAAGTGACGTTGTTCTACTCTGCCTGGAATTTATACTGTCCGGTCCGTTATGGTAACATAGACACGCATGGAAATTCCTAGAGGCATGGTTCTTGACCTATAATGCAATCAACAAACATATAGAATTGGACTCCATACACAAACCCATACAGAACAAAACCGGAAATGACACTAGTCACCATAACAGACAGACAGTATAAATTCCAAGCGGAGTAGAATAACATCGCTTCATCAGAGGCCTCACTGATGATGTTACCTAGCAGGGTGACGAAATGTCTGAACAAAAACAAGCCAGCTCGGTGAGCAAGTCAACAGCCTCACCCAAAACCCGAGCTACAGATCTTTGCCAAAACCTTAATGGAGGATAGAGACAGTGACATCACATCCTGAGAAAGAACAAAACGAAGTGAAATGTAATAGCTGGGCTGAGGGGTACAGAAAAAGATAGGAATAAAAGCAAAGAAACCATTGGCACATGGAATCTCTGAATTCAGATAGTTGGAGACAGATAATCTTTATCTTGTTCACTACTAATTCCATGAAAATGTTGGAAGCCATACGATACCAGGTTATAGTCCAACAGATTTAGTTGAAATCACAAGCTTCCATAGCACTGCTCCTGCATCAGGTGAACCTGTTGGACTGTTGGAGCAGTGCTATGGAAGCTTGTGATTTCAACTAAATCTGTTGGATTATAACCTGGAATCATGTGACCTCTGACTTTGTCCACCCCAGTCCAAGACCAGCGTCTCAATGTCATAAAATATACCCATGGCCCTCTGGATGCTTCCTCTCCTCCCCTTTGCCCTGACTCCATCCCCTCTCCCAACACCCCCCGACCTCCTGTCAGGTATTCCACTCTCCGATGCTGAATGCTCCATACTCAGCAAAGGCCTCAGCTTTATTCCTCTGCGTCCCCATCTTAACGAATTTCAGGCCCGACATGACACCGAACTCTTCTTCCGCCGTCTTTGCCTCCGTGCTCACTTCTTTTGACAAGAGCCCTCCGTCCCACAGACCCCTTCACCCAGTTCCAACACTCTCCCTCCATCTGGACCCCTCCCTCTGGCCTTTTATCTACACCCGATCTGTTCATTGAGAACTGTCAAAGTGACATTAGTCGCCTCAAATTTGCTGGCCCTCTCACCAAACCCAACCTATCTCCCTCCGAACTGATTCCATGCACTCAGATCTAACCCTGACTTTGCTATTAAGCCTGCCAATAAGGGTGGTGCTGTTGTAGTCTGGCGTACTGAACTCTAGCTTGCGGAGCCTGAGCGCCAGCTCTCAGATACCTCCTCCTACCTTCCCCTGGACCATGACACCACCATGGCACATCAGGGCATTGTATCCACTACAGTAACTGATCTCATTTCATCCAGTGATCTCCCCCTCTCCTCTTACAAACTGATAGTCTCCCAACCCCGCACAGCTCGTTTCTACCTCCTCCCAAAAATCCACAAACAGGACTGTCCGGGTAGACCCATTGTTTCAGCCTGCTCCTGCCTCACAGAACTCATCTCCTCCTACCTTGACTCAGTCTTCTCCCCCCGGTCCAAGCCCTACCCACATACATCCATGATTCATCTGACGCCTTACGCCAGTTTCAAAACTTCCAGTTTGCCGGTTTCAGCCACCACATCTTTACCATGGATGTGCAATCCCTTTACATGTCAATTCCCCACCAGGAGGGTCTTAGGGCTCTCTGCTTCTTCCTGGAGCAAAGACCTGAATGATCCCCACCCACCACCATCCTCCTTTGCTTGGCCGAGCTTGTCCTCACCCTCAACAACTTTTCTTCAACTCCTCTCATTTTCTTCAGGTTAGAGGGGTTGCCATGGGAACCTGTCTGGGCCCTAGTTATGCCTGTCTCTTTGTGGGGTATGTGGAACATTCCTTGTTCCAGTCCTATTCTGACCCCCATCTTTCTCCAATATATTGACGATGACATCGGTGCTGCTTCCCTCTCTCGTCTGGAATTAGAAAAGTTCATCAATTTCACTTTGAATTTCCACCCTGCCGTCACTTTCACCTGGTCTATCTCTGACTCCTCCCTTCCCTTCCCTGACGTTTCTGTTTCCATTTCTGGGGATATACTGGCCACTGATATCCTTTACAAACCCACTGGCTTCAACAGCTGCCTGGACAATACATCCTCACACCCCACTTCCTGTAAAGAGTCCATCCCATTCTCTCAGTTCCTCCGTCTCCATTGCATATGTTCAGATGAGGCCAACTTTGACAAGGGAGCCTTCAAAATGTCCACCTTCTTCCTCAACCGAGGATTCCCCAGCTCCGTTGTCGACAGGGCCCTCAACCAGGTCCAACCCATCTCCCACACTTCGGCCCTCACCCCTTCTCTTCCCTTCCGCAACAGCGATAGAGTTCCCCTTATCCTCAGCTACCATCCCACCAGCATCCACATCCAGAACATCATCAGACGCCATTTCCGCCACCTCCAGTGAGATTCCACCACCAGACACATATTCCCCTCCCCTCCCTTGTCCGCCTTCTGCATAGACCATTCCCTCTGGGACATCCTGGTCCACACTTCCTTCACCCCCAACACCTCCCCACAGCCCTACGGCACCTTCCCCTGTAAGCGGCAAAGGTACAACACCTGCCCGTTTACCTCCTCCCTCCCCAGTATTAAAGGGCCCAAACATACCTTCCAAGTGAAGCAACACTTCACCTGCACTTCCGAGAATCTAGTCTACTGCATTCGCTGCTCACAATGTGGTCTCCTTTGCACTGGGGAAACAAAGCGTAGACTTGGCTACCGCTTTGCAGAACATCTACGTTCTGCTCGCAAAAAAGACCCTGAACTACCTGTTGCCTGCCACTTCAATGCACCACCCTGCTCCCTGGCCAACATCTCTGTCTCCGGCTTGCTGCAGTCTTCTAGTAAAGCCCAACGCAAGCTGGAGGAACAGCACCTCATTTTCCACTTGGGGAGCCTACAGCCCTCCGGACTGAATATTGAGTTCAATAATTTTAGGGCCTAAACTCTCCCATGACCCAGCCCCCCAGCCCACACACCAGGCCTTGTCATCACATAGCCTGCCACTACACACCCCCTGTTGTTAGTCGCTAACAGTCACCATTAACAACTATTCACCCTCCCAGCCCGATTGTTTGCAACTCATTTGTTGTCCAACTGTATTTCTCTCTTTTTGGGCCCTATTCTATCGTTTATGCCCTACCCCACCCACCTCTCTATTTTCTGCATATAAACTGATGTTTTTCCAGCCACCATCAGTTCTGAGGAAGGGTCACCGGACCCGAAACGTTGACTCTGTTGTTTCCTTCACAGATGCTGTGAGTCCAGCTGCGCTTCTCCAGCAACTTTGTTTTTGTTCATAAAATGTTGGGCTGATTTGTGTTCTGCCAGCAATCAATGCTTAATTCTGTCTCAAATTTCATCCTATTCCCATTCTATTTAACATACCAAAACAAGACAAACAGGCATCAAGGAAAACAACAACAGTAGGAGAGAATTGCATTTTTACTCTGCAGCAGAAAGTACAAAATGAATGTTATTATCCCATCAAGTAAGCACACATATATTTATACATTGAAATTAGCTTTATTTTTGACTTAATATCCTTTGACACAGTACATCATCACCATTCATGCAAGCTCAATTCACACTGTGCATTTGCTCAATTTTGTATTAAATATGTTCAGCATTGGCCACTGACCAAGAGGATACTGCATCGATGCTAGACTTGTCCAGAAAAAATAGCAACGATTTAAAAACCAGAGGAAAAGATAGCTTCAGGCTCAGTTTTTATTCGGTGAAAAATGATCATTATTATGGGTGGGGAATTTGGAGGGGAAATCAGTAAGAATCATAGACTCCCTACAGTGTGGAAGCAGGCCATTCAATCCATCATGTCCTCACTAATCCTCCAAAGAGCATCCCACCCAGGCTCACACCCCTACTCTATCCCTGTAACCCTGCATTTACCATGGCCAATCCACCCAGCCTGCATAGCCCTGGACACTATGGGCAATTTAGCATGGCCAATACACCGAACCTGCACACCTCTGGACTACAAGTCATCTTGTCTTCCATGGTTTATTACAAACATATCAGACAAATAAAATGCTTTGTTTCATTTATTCACAGGACACGCCCTTCACTGGATTGGCCATGTTTATTGCCCAACCATAATTACCCA
>JAHRHZ010000017.1:47257660-47283037 GCA_024137785.1 Ginglymostoma cirratum
TCGCGAGAGCGCGCGCCGCTCGGGCTCGGTCGCGGGTCTCGCCCTCAGACGGTCACTCAGTCGCTGGAGCCGGTGGAGATGGCAGTGCAGCGTGTCGCGTCCCCGTTGCCCACTCTCCTCGTCCTCCTGCCCAGCCTGACCTTCCTCATCTCCTCAGCCTCAGAGCAGCCGCCCGTCCCTAACGGTGAGCTACAGTCTCTCTTTCAGTCTCTGCTTGGTAAAGTCAACTTTCCCTTTTGGCTTCCTCCGCCCCCTCTCTAAGTTGAAACTCTCTTGTGTATTGGTAACGTTGGAGTTTACTTCTCTGTGCTAAGTTGGAGAACACTTTTTTTTACATATAAGTAAGGCTTCATAATAAATTATTGATTGCCTGAAGTCATAGTATTAATTAATTCCCATTATCTGAAGTTTTAGTTATCAAAGTTGATTTGAGAGTTCTTTTTTAAGTTTTGTGTACAGTGTTATTGATTTGCTTCTGTCGCCAATATTGGAGTTTAAATGTGGTTGTTATTGCTAAGAATTTTTTTTTGATTTATCAAAGGGGTTCTTCTCCCTCTTGCTCCTCACTAACTGAAGTTCCTGTCCATTTGTTGAAAACCAGAAAATGAAATTGCTATTTTAAAATCTCTACTTTCCCACTGTTGGAAGGGCAAATAAACTTCTGGAAGGCCCTGTGACACATCTGAAACAAATGCTTCTCATGGGCAGTGGCAAAGTCTATAGTGATCATGAATCCTCATCAAGTGTTTGTTTATTTTAGACTCAAAAGCTGTCCAGGCTTACTTTGTCTCATGAGCATCAGAGCTGTCTGCGTGCAAAGCAACATGTAGTTCATCCAGTAAATGACTTTAGAGCTTCTGTAAACTTTCTACATATTCATTTGTATACCAACTATAAAAAACTGTGCTAGCAGTTTGTTTACTGTAAAGTTTCCTGTTTTGTGAGAAATGAATCTTTAAATGTGTTCAGTGAATATGTTAACTTAAATCTAATCCTTCTAGTGCCAACCTCACGCCTCCCAAGAACATCCTCTGCAGCAGTTCTGTTTGGGTACAACATGCAATTCTTATGGTTATATTGTGTGTAGATTTTAGAACCTTACCTGAACTGTAACTTGAGATCTAGCCTTTCAAATTGCTTTCACCACCATGACTTCAAAAAGTGCAAACTCTATAATTCCTCATCCAGCACCCCAAAAACTAAATGGATGTGAGACTTTTCTTGTTTCAAGTGGTGATGTATTTAATTACTGGTTAATAGGAGGTGGATTTGTGTTCACCATTTCTTGCATGTAATTGACCCATTGCCTTGGGATAGATGATAAACAAAAGTGTACTGTCCTGTAGCTTTTGTAATTATTGTGATGTGGTTGTTGTTTTTTAAGATCTAATGGTTGTTTTTGATCCTCTATCCACAATATGTAATTGTTCTAAGTGATTTCAAGCGTAATTTGCTTTAATATGAATAAAACTTTTATATCCTCTGTTCAGATATTTCAGCCATCACCCTGCAAAGCAGCATGCAATTGCATTCTTAATTTGTGAAATATTTATTTGCAAGTCTACTTTGAAAGCCTCTTGCTATCTTTAATTGTGCCAGAAAAACTATGCTTTCTGCTCTATTTGCAAAAGCTAAAGTCTCTTTAAGTATATCTAGTAGAATTTCTTTGTGACTAATGATATATTTGAAATTGTAGTTACAGTTTTAATTTAGACAAATGCGGTAGCTAATGTGCACACAGCACAGTGGGGAGGCGGGGGTGTAAGGTCACCAGACTATTAATCCAGCACCCCCCAACTAATGTTCTAGGGACATCGATTTGAATATCTCTGAATTCAATGAAAATCTGGAATCAAAGCTGATTTGATGGTGACCAAATAACCACTTGTTGATTGTAACAAAAACCCATCTGGTTCACTAATGACCTTTTTAGGAAAGGGTAGTGATTGGAACAAGGGCTAGGTGGATCTCATTGACTATGAGATCTTTGATTGGGGTTGTTAACCTGGGTGATTCGGGGAGCCCTGGCTGATATAAACAGGAGATTGAGAGTTTCCTCATTCCAGGCACTGACTGAGGCTGGCTAGGTCACAGCCAGTGTACTGAGTACAGTTTAAAAAAAAAACAAAACAATGTTGCTGGAAAAGCTCAGCAGGTCTGGCAGCATCTGTGAAGAGAAATCAGAGTTAACTTTCTTAGAACCTGAGGAAAAGTCACTGCACCCAAAACCCTGATTTCTCTTCACAGGTGCTGCCAGATCTGCTGAGCTTTCCCAGCAACTTCTGTTTTTTTGTTGCTGAGTACAGTTACTATATTTAAAAAAAAACAGGAGATTCAGAGAGCCTTCTTATTCTAGGGTACTGGCTCTGAGCAAGCTATTCATATGTACCGTGCGTATATAAATAAGATTTGATTTGGTGATGGGATACCGGCCTCTGTGCAGTTATTTCAGGAAGGAAATTTGTCATCTTCACTTGGTTTGGCCAACATGGAAAGCCAGACCCACAACAATGCGGTTGACTCCTAACCGCCCTCTGAAATGGCCGAGTGAGCCACTCAGTTCGAGGGCAGGTTGGCAATAAGTGCGCCCACATCCCATGAACAAATTTAGAAAAGCAAGGACCTACAAGTAGAATTTTTAAAATTTTGTTCGATGACTGTGTGTGAAATGGAATGTAATGAGTATCTGAAAGCTGAAGTACGGGGTGAAGAGACTGGGAGGTGGGTGCTGGTGAAGGGGATTGGTGAAGATATCTGTTGGAAGAGATGATGAGGAAAAGGCTACCGTTGGCAGCTGAAGAGCAAATAAAATAATTGACCCATCACCTTGGGATAGATGATGAACAGAAGGCCAGTGTGTTGTTTTCCTGTTGTACCTATCATCTAATGAATCCTGCTGTTGTCTCCAGAGATTTCTTTATGTATTCTAAGTACAAGTGATGTTTTTGTATCTGGTTGATTGGTCCACAACATTCCACTGTTCAGGATGGACACAAATGCAAAGTGTGTTGTTTTTGTAATGCTTCAAAGTGGTAATTTTCTATTCAGGCAAGCTGTACAAACGGGTGAGAGTTTGGACATTATATAAAATTGTAACATAGTCCAGGATGACAAGATGGAAATATTTGTGTTGCTGCTCACAACCCAGCATCAGTAACTTCCAAGTAACACAGAATTGAACAGGCTAGAGATCTGAACCAAAAATAGAAATTGCTAGAGAAACTCAACAGGTCAGGCAGCAACTGTGAAGAGGAAAACAGAATTAACATTTTGAATCCTTTATTGGAATCCTTGTCCTCTATCTTGGGCCATCTGGTCCCATGGCTCAGAAGTAAGGGCAAAACCACTAAGCCACACGAGCCTCAGTTCATCAGGGTACTGTTGAAGCCCCTGAAGAAGGATAATATTCAAAACATTCTGTTCCTTTCCTCCAGATGCTGCCTGGTCTGCTGTTTTCTTCCAGCCTCCTGTTTGTCTACGTAGTATATTGAAGTTTCGGTTGGAAGCAAGTAGGATTGACCATATGGGGATTGAACCAATGACCTTGGCATTATTAGCTCCACCCTTTAACTATTATCAGTTCATCAAGGTATGTCTGATATGTAGCAATCACCAATGATCAATGATATTCCTTTCATTTTCAGATTGGAAACGGTGATATCTGTTGTAGATAGTGCAGAACATTGCACTGTTTGTAATTTCTCAGATACTGAAGCAGCCCATGTTCACATGCAACAAGAACCAGTATAGCATCTGGGCCGGGGCTGGTGCGTTCCAAGCAACATTTGTGTCTCACAAGTGCGAGGTAATGACCATCTCTAACAATAAGGGATCCAGCCACTTCTCATTGACCTTCAGTGACATAACCATTGCTATCAACATCCTGCTGATTACCATTAGTCAGAAATTGAAATGGTCCAGCCATTTAACAACTACAGCTACAAGAGGTGAGCACTTCTGTAACTCCTATACCTGGCCACTTTCTTCTAGATAGAGATTAGGAACATGATGAAATACTCTCCAACTTGCTTGGATAAGCACAACACCAGCTGCACTGAAAAGGCTCTCCACCCAGCACAAAACAGCCTGCTTGATTGGCACAAAGCTAACTTGCAGTATTCACTCTCACCATTGTCAACACAGAGGAGCAACAGTGTGTACCATTTACAAGATGTATGTCAGTAGGTGATCAAGGGACCTTTTAACAGCATCTTCCGAATCTGCAACCTCTAACACAGAGAAGGACAAGGGCAGCAGGTACATGGGAACGCCACCACCTGCAAGTTCCCCTTTAAGCCACGCACCATCCTGATTTAGAAATATACCACTATTCCTTTACTAGGTCAAAATCCTGGAACTCCCTTCCCAATAAAATTGTGGGTCTAATACAGGACTTAGACTGCAGCAGTTCAAGAAGGCAGCTCACCGCCACCTTCTCAAGGGCAATTAGGGATGGGCAATTAATGGTGGACTGACCAGTGGTGCCCCCATCTCACGAGTGGATTTTTAAAAAATACTGTCCAGAACTGTTGCCCAGAAGACAGTGACCATTGCATCCAAGTGGGGTAGATTAATAGTGGGGATGACGTAAAGCTTGGTAAAAAAAAAACATGTTTTTTAAGAAGACTGTGAAAGGAGGAGAGTACGGGCAGGTGTAGACTCTTGATCAGTCGGGAAGTCAAGGGTTTCAGGGAAAAGGCAGGAAAGTGAACGTGAGGGATGCCAGATTGACCACAATCTGTATGAATGGTAGGGCAGGCCTGACAGGCTAAATGGCCTACTCCTATTACTATTTCCTGTGACCTTAGAGATGTAGAAAGAGAACTCCACAAGGTGCATTCCTAATAGCTGATGACATAGCTGCTACTGGTGGGTTAGAGGCAAGGGAATCTGGAGACAGAGGAGTTTAGAGAGTTCAAAGTAAAGGGAAAACCTTTTGGAACAGGGATAAGGAGAAACTTCTTCATCCAGAGATTGGTGAATCTATGGAATTCACTGCCACAGGAGGCTGTGGAGGCCAGGTCATTGAGTACATTTAAGACTGAGATAGATAGGTTCTTGATTATCAAGGGGATCAAGGGTTAGGGGTAGAAAGCAGGAGAATGGGGTTGAGGAACTTATCAGCCATGATTGAATGACGGAGCAGACTCGATGGGTTGAATGGCCTAATTTCTGTTCCTATGTCTTATGGTCTTATGGAACATTGTCAGGCTGGAGGGAGATGACTATGAATGACATTAAACATCACAATTTTGAGTTGTGGAATTGTGAGATAATTTAGCTTGTAAATGACGCAAGTGAGATTTTGGCAGATATTTTAGAGAATATCAACAGTGCCCTAAAGTGTTTGCTTTATGCAAGCAGGATTGCGCTGTGGGGTTTTGGCAGGGAGAGTAGGAAGACTGGAGTAATGATGACCAATAGACAGCACACTCCATCTTGTGCGCCAGACAGGAATGCTCTGTCAGTTGCTGGCTTGTTTGTTATCTATAATTTAGTTACTCAGTACAGTCTTGCTGTCACTGAAGCAAAACAGTAACAAGTCTAGGATTGTTGCTCATGAGAGTGCATCTGATGTGTAATTTAATCCACAATCCACATTTAACACTTCAACAGTGCTGTTAATGGAAATCAGGTCATAGGAGAAGCAGAGTTATATTTCGAACTCTCTTGTAGTTAACAACGCTGAACAAAACATAACATATTCCCTCAAAATACAACATGCATCACTATGCAGGGAATAGAAAACATTAACTATGCTTTGGGGAAAGCCCACTCATTTGCTTCATGCAATGCAGTGAGGACAAATGAGGTCACAGCTCTTGTGTTTTACCGATTTATGGGTTTCAGATGTGAAGTCTACCAGATGTGGCTACTCTAAAGTGTGGATGGGGGTGTGAGGTGAGTCAGATGATGTCAGTGTAGAAGCATAAAGACAGGAAACGAAAACCTGTGACCAGACAAGTGGACGACAAGTTGAAGCAATGATTATGGTTACGTTATAATTTACATTTGGTATGTGTATTATTCCTTTGACAGTGCAAAAAACCTTCCAGAAATAATGTTTTTATTACTACTGGATTTACGTGGTTCTCTCAAAAGGAGCATTTGTGTGGGTTAGCCGCAGTATTTTGGATTGTATGCCCTTTAGGCAAACATAAATTTGACACGAATACCTTCACTGACATATTTTGAAAAATAGATCCCCATTCATTCAGCCAACTAGAAACTTGAAATGAGATTAATGCTTGAAGTAAATGGCACGGTGGATCAGTGGTTAGCACGGCTGCCTCACAGCGCCAGGGACCTGGCTTTGATTCCACCCTCGGGCAACTGTCTGTGTGGAGTTTGCACATTCTTCCCATGTGCTGCGTGGGTTTCCTCTGGGTGCTCTGGTTTCCTCCCACAGTCCAAAGATGTTTAGGTGGATTGGCCACGTGAAATGTAGGAATAAGGTACGGGGGTGGGTCTAGATAGGATGCTGTTTGGGGAGGGGGTGCTGGTGTAGACTCATGGTGCTGGCTGACCTGCTACCATACTGTAGGGACTCTATAAGCTGAATATTGACATCTTTTTTAAATTCACAAACTTTTCAAAAAATAAAGTGTGCATTATTACAATCACCAGTTGTGACAATTGTGGGAAAGGATGAACATACAAACGTGGAGCAGACATGGATACTGTCTTCTTCAGTAAGGGAGTTCTGAAACTTCACCAAACCTCACCTCATCTCTGTTTCAAATGGATGATTCCTTATTTTTAAACAGTGATCCCTGGTTCCAGATTCCACCTTCAGAGGAAACATCCTCTCCACACCTACTTTGTCAAGATGCATCAGGAGCTTAATAGAAATTTTCTAAACCGTCTGTTCAGAGAAATTCTTACACACCTCTGGAGGAGATGGGACTTGAATCCAGGCCTCCTGCCTCAGACGTAAGAACATGACCACTGCACCGCAGAGGTCGTCAGGATCTTGTATGTTTAAATCTAACTAAAGTAAGCAAGAATAGAATTTGTAAATAATTTTGAGTACTATAATTGTTTTTTAATTGTAACTCAAGGCTTAAATGTTAAATACTAAATGCCCTTTGTGAGTTTAGACACATCTCTCACGAGTGATCCATTGCCTTTGATCGCAAACAGTAGAGAGATGAGTGAACTGTAAGTGTGAGATTTTCGAGTAAGGGGGTAACTTGCGTATGGCTGAGTGGCAGTGTGTGACGTAGCTATACCTTTTACCTAAATATTGGCTTTGACATCATTGCTGGATACTTAAAATCCCCATTTCTGGCCATGAGAGGAGTCTAACTGCAGCAATCTTTTTTTGAGGCACCTGAAGAAATTTTGCTGAAATTGTAGTCTACAGTCTCAGAAGTGAACAATTCACTATCTGAAGAACAGAAACAAATATTTGTTTTCCAGCAATCTTAAACCCGTGATTACCAAATTTTGAATGATTGTAGTTGGTAGGCTTTGATATTAAGACCAGAGAAACTGTCTTTTAGACTTGCTTCGATTCCAAACACCTTTAAATTGAATACAAGGGAAAGATGGTTCCTTTATTTTAGTGCAGTATAATCTTGCATATGTCCTGATGCCCTAAGTTGGGTAACTTGCTGACAGAGGTGACATAATACCAACGCCAGCCCAATCAGGGAAAGCAATCTGATCAAATCATATAGAGATTTATAAAGTCATGAAGGGAATGTATAAGGTGAATAGCCGAGGTCTTTTCTCCAGGGTAGACGAGTCCCCAAGACTAGAGGGTATAGGTTGAAGGTGAGAGGGTAAAGATTTAAGAGGAACCTAAGGGGCAACTTTTTCGCATAGAGGGTGGTGTATGTAGGAACGAGCTGCCAGACGACGTGGTGGACACTGGTACATTTACAACATATAAAAAACATCTGGATAGATGAATAGGAAGGGTGTGTAGGGGGTATGGGCCAAATGCTGGCTAATGGGATGAGATTAATTTAGGATATCTGGTCGGCATGGGCGAGTTGAACTGAAGGGCCTATTTCCGTGCTGCGCATCTCCATGACTTTAATTCCTTTCCCAGGCACTTGAATGTTTGGAATTGGCCCAGTGACTAACTGCACAGAAGTTGACTTTGTATGAGAGGGGTTCTAGTCCTGGTGCAAGATCGTCTCCGGCTCATCCAGAAATTAATCCAGCTGCTGGCAAACTGCGAGTCACCTTTCACCACACGAGTCTGAAAACTGTTTACTCGGTCCACCATTCCCTGGTGGAATTTTAAAAAAAATCCCACCTTGCACGCACGTTAGTCCTGCCCTAGTGTAGCTTGTGAGCATGACTGCAGATCTGTCCTTCCCCACTCATCCGAATAAAATAACTGCGGTGTAACTTTGATGAACCATGATTGAATCTGACTCAGAAAGACATTTTGGAGAAGTTAGTTCAACTCTAAGTGATAAACCGTTTACCTTGATCTTGTTTCCACCGTTGGATGTATTGTGCCTGGCACTAGAGTTTATCATCTGCGTTTTGCCAAAGGCTGCAACACCTTTGGTGATGAGTGTTTTGCCACAAGTTCAAAATCAAAGCAGAATGGGGCCAAGTGCTGACAAACAGGACTAGATTAATTTAGAGTATCTGGTCAATATGGATGAGTTGGATCCAAGGGTCTGTTTCCATGGTGTACATCTCTATGACTCCATGACTTTGTGGACCTGGTAGCCACGGACATACAGGTACCAAGGGCACTTCAACTTAGCAGAAGATGAGATTTGAACAAGAACCAGACTTAGCAGATTTTGCTTACAGATAATATAGTGGTGGTAAAATGGCTCAATAGAATAATAAACTGCTTGCAGAAAGAACACTGCATTAGTTTATGTTCACAAAACTACTGCTTTAAAAAGAAGGCCTCAAAAGTGAATAAATTTGCCTGCATTGGCACAGTGACCCCACAGTATTATTGGTTGTCTGACCTGACAACTTAGCAATGCTTTGTTTAAACATGTTTAGTTTTATCATCTTGGCGCCCATCCCTGACTTATCTCGTCAATGAGTTAGGGCTAAGCATGTTTTCTACTATCTCTCAAATATTCTCTTCATTCTGATGACCAGATCTAAAGTTTTTAAAATATTTTACACGCAGTTGAAATGTGCTTTGAAAATGCCTGGAGCTATTCATTCTTGGAGATTTATATTTTGACGTGTTGTACCTTTCTGATTGTTTTAAAGACAGCGAGCCTTTTTTGTGAGGAAACTAAAGGAACCCAGAACAGAAAATGCTGGAAATGCGCATTAGCTGCAACTCCTTCAAGAGCTCTTAGAATGAAATAAATGCCACTGAGATTAGCCATGATTGTATTAAATGGCAGAGCAAGTTTGCAGGGCTGAATGGCCTACTTCACCTAGTTCTTGTGTCCATGAATAGATATCAGTGATGATACTGTGGCTTTAAGAGTTGTGTCCCGGTTTCTCTTAGGGAGGGATTGGGGGACAGTTGGCAAGCAGTCTTGAGAAGATAAACAACTTGTGGGGCTTTGTTTTATTTTAATGTTGGAACAATAAAAGCAGCCTGAATGGGTGTAGTCAAGCTCTCACAGATCCAGGAGTTTTAGTTAGTTTTTGGCCGCTATTGCTGGTATCTCAGCAGGGTTGGAAGACAGTGAATCTCTCCTGGTTACTACACTCTCTCTGAGTTTTCTCAGAATTGTCTTCTGATGTTCTTTTCTCCCGGATTAGAGAATTGCATGTGAGACAATCTGTTTTCTGAATTTGCCTTTTGCTTAACACTTGTTTTTAAGTGAGGAGACAAAAAAAAACTACAGATACTGGAATCCAAGGTGGACAAACAGGAGGCTGATAGAACACACCAAGCCAGGCAGCATCTAGAGGAAAGGAGCAGTCAATGTTTCATATATTACCCTCCTTCAGGACTGGATGTGGGGTAGGAGGATAAGGGCGGGGGGGTGTGGGGAAGAGGATAGCAGAATGTTGGTGATAGTCTGCTACTCTACCCTGCCACCCCATCTCCATATCCAGACCTGAAGAAGAGTAATATCTGAAAGGGTGACTTCTCCTTTCCTCCTGGTGCTGCCTGGCTTGCTGTGTTCTTCCAGCCTCCTGTTTGTCTACTATGTGTTTATGGGATATTGCTGTATTGGAGCAGTTACTGTTGAGTAGTAAATTAATCTATTATTGTTTCAGAGATAGTAGGAACTGCAGATGCTGGAGAATCTGAGATAACAAGGTGTAGAGCTGGATGAGCACAGCAGGCCGAGCAGGAAATTATTGCATTAAGTTTTCCAATGGAGTTAAGTTATTCCAAGTTCTTCGTTCTTTCTTTTGCTGTATTCTTACTATAGTATTTAAATAAATTTTTTGCTTAATGTTGAGTGGTTTGACCAATTGGATTGCATCTGGAACACAGCACCTGACATTTCCCTTATAAAGAAAGAAAAAGTTAGGGCCTAGGCTGCCACCTTAATATATTTTAAGGGTATCTGGCCTGATCCATAATGTATCCCAGTGATAACTGTCTTAAGTGAGGGGATGTTGAGGGTGCCTCAGCAGCATATCTCTGAAGAAGTGTAACTTCTGGATTTTCACATCAACTTTTGTGCCTGCAAACTACCAAAAAGTTGACATCTATTTCAGACAAGTAATGATGGCCAGCACTGAGATAATTGCCTTCACCATCGCAGCTGCTGCACAATTCAGTTCCTGTTCCTTCAATCATTGAAGCACTTAGTACATGGCTGTGCCCAAAGAAAGATTCTTGGTTCATTGTCTGCTGATTTTTCTTTCTGAGCCGTTTCCTTGGCACATTGTAACTGGTGGTTTGCAATTGGGCTTTGCTGTCTGGGGCAAAGTGAAGATCCAAGGTCCTAAGATTACCTTAGCCAAGTAGCTGATTTTAATCTGAAAACACTTTGCTTCAAAGTGGTAAAAAAATTCCATGAATCAAGTGTTCAGCTGGTCCTGGGAACAATTGCACCATGCCACTTAGTGATTAGTTGTATGTGCATATGCTGCCAATCTTGGAGAAGCCTTTTAATTCGTATTTTGTTCTGTATATATTTTCTTTCTATTTCGGTAACACTGGGCCTTCAGATTTTTCAGATGACTTCTGTTGAGCATCTCATTTGGCAGCAGGATCAGTTTTGGGAAAATGCGTACCAGACTTGCTTTTTTGACAGTGAGAATAACAGGGCATCTTGCAGGTGCGATCTTGATTTAACAAATCTGCAGTTGGAGGAATTGATTTGTCAGCTTATTATTATCCTTTCTTTTCTTAAAATGAAAGTTAAAAAATGAAGCAATGTAAGTTAACCTACGAGTGATATTACTGCTTTGAATTGCTCCATATGTACTCAGTGTATATTTTATTACACAATGAAGATTCCAAGTCAGTTTTGTTCTCTGTCCGCAATATATAACCCCCGTTTGCCAAGGATGAATGTTCTTTAATGTCTTGACTCAAACTGCAGATTTATGGACATTGGTTAAGGATGAATCAGTTACTGTTGTGACCTTTAGTAGCTTGCTTACACATTCTCAAGACCAGTGGACCCTTGGAGAAAGCACCAGGGAGTTTGGATGATGCCTGTAAGATTGTAATCAGAGTTAAGGCCTTCAGAAAAAAAGGGTAAATTGAACGGGTGGCATGTTGCTTTTGGAAAACTGGATGTGAGTTTATTGATGACTTTGATCAAGATTTTGAAGTAAATAATGTAACTGCCCCAGAAGTGGGTTGGATTAAGACCAGTAATCCTTGCATCTGCCATAACAACATGGAGCAAATCAGTAATGTGGTAAAATTTCAATCCATTTCTGCATTTGGTGTACGTGTAGATGAAATTACATATCAGGACCTGAGGAACAGACCAGTTTTTTGTGCTTGCGGAGGTCAGGGATAGGAAGAGAGTAGTTATCTTTTCGAAGTTAAACCTTCCAAGCCATCATCTCTGCTATTATAGTGCCTTGTATCTTAAATGATCCCATTTTGTTTTCCACTGCTGCCTTGCTTAAATTATTTCAAATGCATCAGTCTTGACGTATTTTCCTTATTGCTGTACCAGCTTTTTTTATATATATTTATGCACACTTTTTCAGTGTATTTGGTTGAGGTTTATGTCTGCTTTACCATTTACTATTTCCTATTGTTTAAAATCTTCCTCTCTTAACCATCTTCTTTCCACGTTGAACTTAAACAAAAAAAAGCGAGCATGAGAAAATAAACAAGTATTTTTGGAAGAACAGGTTTTTCCCTTTGATAGTTAGAAACTAAATTGATGTATTTTTTCTCATCATTTCACATTACATGTGGGATCTCTTTCATAGCTTTTATATTACAGTTATGGTGATCAGCATTATAGACAGGATGGGGACAATATCATTCAGCCAGTGTACACATTTTTTAAATTAAATGGTCACACAGTTAAACTTGAATATATCCGAAATTTGGTGGGTCATAATGTGCACCTTTGACAAGTGATATTTATCTCTCCTGTAGTATGGTCACTAGCTTAGCCTACATACATTTAGATTCATTGGTACCCTTGCAAATCCTCAATTCACCTGCACTCGACTACAGATCATAGAATCCCTAGAGTGTGGAAGCAAGCTATTCAGCCCATGGAGTCCACACTGACCCTTGAAGAGCATCCCACCCAGAACCACACCCTACCCTGTCCCTGTAACCCTGCATTTTCCATGGCTAATCCACCTAGCCTGCATATCTCTGAACACTATGGGCAATCTTAACACGGCCAATCCACCTAACCTACACATCTGTGGGAGGGAGCTGGAGCACCCGGAGTAAACTGATACAGACACGGGGAGAATGTACACACTCCACACAGACAGTCACCTGAGGGTGGAATCGAACCTGGGTTCCATGGCTCGGTGAGGCAGCAGTGCTAAGCATTGAGCCACTGTGCCACCCCAGTCCAAGTAGAACGCAAACATACAACATTCTGATCTGATGTCAGCTGGGAAGGATAATGTAGTTTCAAACTCCAGCTCTGCAGCCACCAATTAGTCTTTTTCACTTTTGTAGTTGTCCGCAAATTGCACTGTAATAGAAAAGAGGTGAGTATAGATGGGCGGTGAATGCAACTGCAGAACGTTTTCACTGCTAAATCTATTTTGATTCAAGTAATGTGTTACGTTTGTCAATGTTGCACAGTTTCACTGACCGTAACCCAGCCACAACATGTAGTGCAAATTCACAGTTTGTACCTTAACCTGACTGCTGTGCTGTTTAGTTGGATGGCTGGTTTGCGATGCAGAGACACCAGCAGCAGGGGTTCAATTCCCATAATAGCTGAGGTGACCACAAAGACCCCACCTTCTCAATTTCACCCTTTGTGGCTGGGTGACCCTTGGACTAAACCACCAGTCATCTCTCTCTAATGAGAGCGCAGTCCTACGGTCTGCTAGAACTAAGACAACTTTACCCTTAGCAGTTGTTTTTATTTTACCTACTGCACCGGCTTTCTTTAAAGCTACTTTAATAAGCCTAGATCCCAGACTTTTTAAGCATAGTCCTCAAGGAAGAAAAGGTACGAGTACATATAAACACCTCATCTTTTGAACTGACTTGTATGTTTCCAGATGGTGGAAATATTTAGGACTGGCCTTCCCGTACACTGTGGTATTCTGTAACAGTTTATTGAACTCCCAGGAAATCATAACCATTTGTACCATCGATAATTTACATCAGTATCCCTCTTGCAAGTTAAATCAGTACTTTCAAATGCTACTCTGTGACTTCAGAAGTACATCACTTCTGTTCACGTTCAACTTGGAAAATTGTTGTCCCATCCTCAAATAATGTGTTTAGTATGTTACAAAAATCTCTGATGGCAATGATTGACATAAACCCCTCCTGCCCTTGATTATGCTTTCCTGGAGTCTGTGACCATTCCATTGGCTGAATTCGTGAACACTCATTAACAAATGACAGTGGTTCAATGGGCTAGATTCTGGTTTAGTGGATTGATGAATAACCGTGTTTCCCTCATGAAACAGGTTTTTGGGATTAACGTTTCCAAGGAATGTGCGTGCATACCCGGGCCTCCTGGAAACTACAACTCAATTACAGTACAGGTAAAAACTGTACAGCAATACCATTACACACCTCCTGAAGTAGGTGGGATTTGAACTCTACACTTTGACTACAGTTCAGTGGTCAAGACAAATCACTTAACTGGACCAATGCATACCCATTGAATGGATTGATTATCTTTTGCATCTCTTGACTAGGTGGCTCCACGAAGTCGTTTCTTTATGTCACTTGATTTGTTTTTCAAGAATTTAAAAATCCAGCCGAAAAGTCATGTATAGATAAAATGTGACCACTTCTTGACAGTTGTCCACTGCAAATATCTCTGTACTTCTCCAATACCATTGCTTGAATTTTAAATGCTTGTTAGACTGGAGGCTTGTGGCCAGTGGTGTGCCACAGGGATCAGTGCTAGGTCCACTGCTTTTCATCGCTTACATAAATGGTTTGGATATGAACATAGGAGGTATGGTTAGTAAGTTTACAAGTGACACAAATATTGGGAGGTCTATTGGACAGCAAAGAAGGTTACCTCAGAATACAACAGGATCTTGATCAGATGGGCCAATTGGCTGATGAGTGGCAGATGGAGCTTAATTTGGACAAATGTGAGGTGTTGCATTTTGGAAAGATAATTCAGGGTAGACTCAGCACGTAATGGTAAGGTCCTGGAGAGTGTTGCTGAACAAAGAGACCTTGGAGTAGGTTTCATAGTTCCTTGGAAGTAGAGTCTCAGGTGGATAGGATAGTGAAGATGGAAGTTGGTACACTTGCCTTTATTGGTCAGTGGCTTGAGTATAGGAGTTGGGAAGTCATGTTGCGGCTCTACAAGACATTGGTTAGACCACTTTTGGAATACTGTGTGCAATTTTGTTCCTTCTGCTATAGGAAGGATGTTGTGAAACTTGAAAGTGTTCAGAAAAGATTTACAAGGATGTTGTGAGGGTTGGAGGGTTTGAGCTGTAGAGAGAGGCTGAATAGGCTGGGGCTATTTTCCCTGGAGCGTTGGAGGCTGAGGGGTGACCTTTATTGATATTGATATTGAGCATGGATAGGGTAAATAGGGTAATTAGACAAGGTCTTTTCCCCCAGGTGGGGGAATCCAAAACTAGAGGGCAGAGGTTTAAGGTGGGAGGGGAAATATTTCAAAGGGTCCTAAGGGGCAACATTTTCACACATAGTGGTTCGTGTTTGGAATGAGCTGCCAGAAGAAATGGTGGCTGGTACAATTACAACATTTAAAGGGCATCTGGCTGGGTACATGAATAGCAAGAGTTTAGAGGGATATGGGCCAAATGCTGGCAAATGGGGCTAGATTTATGTAGGATATCTGGTCAGCATGGACGAGTTGGACTGAAGGGTCTGTTTCTGTGCTGTACGTCTCTATGGCTCTATGAGCGACTATATCATTCATGTCCCGTAGCCTGCTATTCACCATAATACTGAATTCCACATGATAGTTGAAGTGTCTCTGTCTTTGTGACTGAGAAAAGATGTAGGCTGACTTTATTTTTTTCTTGCATTGCCTTTGGGAATTCCTACACATCTGTGTTTGTAAAGGACCTCAGAGTGTCCTTGTAGGGAAATCCAAAGTGTTTTATAACTGGTAGATTGCTTTTAATGCACTGTGAAGACAACTGTGACAGCCTGCTTGTTTGCAGCAAGGGCTGGTGAACATTAAATGAATGAAGCCCTTGTTACTATGAGAAGTTTCTCGGTGATTTTGATTGAAAGATGTTGGTCAGGACATTGGGAGAAAGCTTAGAAGATTCCAAGGCCCAATGAGAAGAACCATGTCCACATATTAACTTTGATTTTATACTAAACATTGATCTCCAAAGATTTCCTCTCCCTATCCCTGGAGGTAGATACAGGGGAGACGTCAGAGGTAGGTTCTTTACTCAGAGAATGGTAGGGGCGTGGAATGCATTGCTGGAGATGCTAGTGGAGTCGGCCTCATTAGGGCCATTTAGGCGGCTATTTGATTGGCATATGGACGATAGTATAAAGTAGGGGTGGAGGTTAGACAGACCTCAGGTTTAGGGTAAAAGTTTGGCACGACATTGTGGGCCGAAGGGCCTATTCTGTGCCGTACTGTTCTATGTTCTATGTGTTGACTCTCCCTGTAATATTCATGAGCTTTGATCTCTCCCACTTTTCACCATTTGTGAGCCCCCAGTTTCCCTCACCGTTGATAACTGCTGCTAGTTGTCCAAACTTCATGCATTGGAATTCCCTCCCTAAAGGTCTCCAGCATTGTATTTCTCCTCTTGTCTACAACAGTTATAGAGACATAGAGTTGAGTAGCACGGAAACGGACCCTTCGGTCCAACTCATCCATGCAGTTCTGATATCCTAAATTAATCTAGTCCCATTTGCCAGCATTTTGGCCCATGTCCCTCTAAACCTTTTCGGTTCATATATCCATCCATATGCCTTTTAAATGTTGTAATTGTACCAGCCTCCACCACTTCCTCTGGCAGCTCATTCTATGCACGCACCACCCTCTACGTGTAAAAGTTACCCCTCGGATCCTTTTTTAATCTTTCTCCGCTCACCTTAAACCTGTGCCCTCTAGTTTTGGACTCCCCCCACCCCAGGAAAAAGACTTTGGCTATTCATCCTATCCACATCCCTCATGATTTTATAAACCTCTATAAAGTCACCCCTCAGCCTCCAATGTGCCAGGAAAATAGCTCCAGTCTATTCAGCCTCTCCCTATAACTCAAATCTCCCAGTCCCAGCAACATCCCTGTAAATCTTTTCTGCACCCTCTGAACTTAAACAACATTCTTTCTGTAGAAAGGCAACCAGAATTGAAGACCGTATTCTAAAACCGGCCTCATCAATGTCCTGTACAGCCGCAACATGACATTGCAACTTCTACACTCAGCGTTCTGACAAATGAAGGCAAGTATGCCAAACGTCGTCTTCATCACCCTGTCTACCTGCGACTTCACTTTCAGGGAACTATACATCTATACCCCTAGATTTCTTTGTTTGGCAACACTCCCCAGGGCCCTACCATTAACTGAATACGTCCTGTCCTAGTTTGCCTCACCAAAATGCAGCACCTCACATTTATCTAAATTTAACTCCATGTGCCACTCTTTGGCCCATTGGCCCATCTGATCCAGGTCCTGTTGTACTCTGAGCTAATCGTCTTCACTGTCCATTATACCACCTATTTTGGTGTCATCTGCAAATTTACTAACTATTATTTCCTATGTTCATATCCAAATAATTTATATAAATGACAAAAGGCAGTGGACCCAACACCAACCTTAGTGGCTCACCGCTGGCCACAGGTCTTCTTAAAACCTTTCTCTTTGGCCAAGCGTGAGATTATCTTTCACGTGGCTCTGGATTAAAGTTTGTTTGATAACAGACCTGTGAAGCATCAGAAGGTACAATGTAAACAGAAGCTATAGTTGGGGCCAATTAATGTGCAGATTGAAAATTTGGGCACCTAATAATGAAAAGAACTTTTACCACTATAGATTTGATTTGCCAGAATAATGTCAGAGATGAGTTAAAATAATGGGACTACTTTCTTTACAGCAGAGAAGATTGAGAAGAGATTTAATTGTATTGAAAATCCAGAGTGCTTTTGGTAGAATGTTTAGGGAAGAATTATCTTCTCTGGTTGTTCTGCTAAAGTTGATCTACAGTTTAAACTCTTATAAAGAGAGGGGAGCAGTTCAGCGAAATTTCTCCAGGAGCTTAATTTTACATTGCTCCAGAAAACAGCTGGTCGCCTTTAATGCTGTAAATATCGATGGACGTATGGTCTGGCATGGTATTTGAACTCCGAGCATACTTGGTGACGCTGTTTGATGCTGTTAAAACAAAAGGCTGAATTTGCTCTGGCAACCAAGGGCAGCGTGATGGCTTAGTGTGCTTTCCAGTGCCAGGGGCTCAGGTTCATTTCCCGGCTTGGGTGACTGTCTGTATGGAGTTTGCATGTGATTTGAATTGAATTGAATCGAATCATTTATTGTCATATGTATTTGATGTAAAAATACAGTGAAAAATGTGTACCTTTGCCGCTTAGCACCATTCATGTTAACTTAGCATAAGATTAAAAAGGAAGATAACTTAAGAGAGTCCAACTTTCCTTTCCACTGCCGCAGTCCTGCTCCAGGCTTTCCAGCCCTTGCCACGCCTCTGCCAGAGTCTCGCTCTGGGATTTCCAGCCCATATCACGCTGCTGCAAGTGTTCTGCTCTGGGTCGCCGCCACCGTCCCCGCTCTCGCCGCCGCTGGCCTGCTCTTGATCTGCCACTGTTGGTCCGCCCTCACCTGATCCGCTGTCGCTGCAGGACACAGCCCACACATCCCATTTCCCCCCACCCCCCCAACTCCTTAGGTAGTTAAAAGAGGTGAGGGGGGGCGTAGAATTACTACAGAGGGACAGAGATGAAGGGAGGGGGTAAAAGGAAGGACCAAGAAAGAAAGAGAAAGAGAACTGGTGAACAGCTTGGAGCTCCATGTGGAGTAACTTACCTGCCACCATCTTGCTTCTAATGTTCTTCCTGTGTCTGTGTAGGTTTCCTCCGGGTGCTCCGGATTGCTCCCACAGTGCAGGGTGTGCAGGTTCGGTGGGCTGGCTATTGGAAATGCAGGACTGGGGAGGGGATGATGCTGTCTGGAGGGTCAGTGCAGACTCTGGGCTGAATGACCTCTATCTGCACTGTAGGGATTCTGTGACTTTCACAATTTGAATGCCTGAGTGCCCTTTTTGAAATGCCTGTCATGGAATGCGAAATTGTGCATGTATTTTTAGCATTGTCAAGAACATCCTGAACAAAGGAATGTTTAATGATCAAAAATATCTTGGCTCAAGTGTCAATACAGAAGAATATGGAACCGGCTTCTAATTAATCCTCTTTTCAGATTTGGGAAAATTTCAGACTCTGACAGCAGCTCATTGAAACCCTTTGTGGCACTTTCACTTCTTTTCATATTGACTGTATGTTCCTCAGTTGAAAAAGGAGCTATGTGAAAGTGTTTATGTACCCAGAAGAAGACACCTCTCATTGTCTGTGATATGGAAAGTGCTGTCCACAATGCTAAGGAGCTGAGGTCACAGTAGTTCCAAGGTATTTCTTCTGTCTTCCCCTTCCCCAGCCCAGCCACAATAAAAAGTACTTGTTTGACTCATTTGCCATGACCTTTCGATCACTCTGCAATCTGTACACCAGATTTGTGTATTTACATTACAAGTAAAACATTTGTTGTTTAAACAGCTGATACATTTTGCTGAATACTTGCTATTCACAAGTGTTAAAACAGGGTTTTCTTTTGTGGTGATCCTTCAGTTGGTTTGTCAGACTACTTTGAGCTTTAGAAAATAGACCAGGTTTTCAAAACTTTAACAGAAACAGAAATTGCTAGATAATAGGGTTTAGGCCCGAAACGTCAAGTTTTCCTGCTCCTATGATGCTGCTTGACCTGCTGTGTTCATCCAGCCCCACGCTTGCTAGATAATGCATGGCTTAGAAAGGGTAGACGCTGGGAAGTTGTCTCCGTTAGGTGGGGATACTAGGACCCGTGGGCACAGCCTTAGAATTAGAGGGGGTCGATTTAGAATGGAAATGAGGAGACATTTCTTCAGCCAGAGGGTGGTGGGCCTGTGGAATTCATTGCCACAGAGCGCAGTGGAGGCCGGGACGTTGAATGTCTTCGAGGCAGAGATTGATAAATTCTTGATCTCGCAAGGAATCAAGGGCTACGGGGAGAGTGCGGGTAAGTGGAGTTGAAAAGCCCGTCAGCCATGATTAAATGGCGGAGTGGACTCGATGGGCCGAATGGCCTTACTTCCACTCCGATGTCTTATGGTCTTAAATCAGCAGGTCTGAGGAATGGTTAGTAAGTTTGTGGATGACACCAAAATTGATGGTATTGTGGACAGTGAAGAAGGCTATTGAAGATTACAAAGGGATCTTGATCAATTGGGTCAATGGCCAAGGAATAACACACCATGTTTAATTTGAATAAATGCGAGGTATTGCATTTTGATAATACAAACAGGGACAGGACTTATACAATTAATGGTCGGGTCCTGGCTAGTATTGTAGAACAGAGACCTAGGCATTCATGTACATAATTCTTTGAAATTTGCATCACATGTAGGTAGGGTGATTAAGAAGGCCTTTAGCATGCTTGCCTTCATTGCCCAGATCTTTAAATGTAGAAGTTACGACATCATATTGAGGTTGTACAGGACATTGGTGAGGTCTGTTCTGGAGCACTGTGTGTAGTTCTGGTCGCCCTATTATAGGAAGGATATTATTAAGGTAGAGAGGGTTCAGAAAATATTTAGCAGGATATTGCTGGAAATGGTGGGTTTAAGATATAAAAACAGACAGGAAAGCTTGGGACGTTTTTCACTGGCGCGTAGGAGGTTGAGGGGTGACCTCGAGGTTTATAAAATCATGAAGGGCATAGATCAGGTGCATATCAGCGGTCTTTTCCCTAGGTTGGGGGAATTCAAAACTAGGGGGTATAATTTTCAACTCCCCCTCCCATTCCTCAGACGACATGTCCATCCTGGGCCTCCTGCAATGCCACAGTGATGCCACCCGAAGGCTGCAGGAACAGCAAATCATATTCAGCCTGGGAACCCTGCAGCCCAATGGTATCAATGTGGATTTCACAAGCTTCAAAATCTCCCCTCCCCCAACCGCATCCCAAAACCAGCCCAGCTCGTCCCTGCCTCCCTAACCTGTTCTTCCTCCCACCTATCCCCTCCTCCCACCTCAAGCCCCACCCCCATCTCCTATCTACTAACCTCATCCCGCCCCCTTGACCTGTCCGTCCTCCCTACCCCCCTACCTACACTCACCTTTACTGGCTCCATCCCCGCCTCTTTGACTTGTCTGTCTCCTCTCCACCTATCCTCTCCTCTATCCATCTTCTATCACTATTTATTTCAGAACCCTCTTCCCCTCCCCCATTTCTGATGAAGGGTCTAGGCCCGAAACGTCAAGCTTTCCTGCTCCTATGATGCTGCTTGGCCTGCTGTGTTCATCCAGCCCCACACCTTGTTATCTCGGATTCTCCAGCATCTGCAGTACCTTTTATCTCTGGCATAATTTTAAGGTGAGAATAGAGATTTAAAAAGGACTTGAGGAGCAACTTTACACAGTGTGGCTCGTGTGTGGAATGAATTGCCAGAGAAAATGGTGGATGTAGGTACAATTACAGCATTTAAAAGACATTTGGATAAGTTCATGAATTGGAAAGGTTGGGAAGGATATGGACCAAGTACAGGCAAGTGGGACTAGTTTAGTTTGGGAACATAGTCAGTGTGGACGAGTGGGACCGAAGGGTCTGTTTCCATGCTGTATGACTGTATGACTATGGTAGCATCAGTGGGAAGAAAGCAGATTAATATTTCGAGTCCAGTGACTCTTCTTCAGAACACTTCTTCAGACTGACCAGAACAGTCTGATGAAGAGTCACTGGGCTCAAAATGTTAACTCTGCTTTCTTCCCACAGAAGCTGGCAGACCTGAGTTTCTGCAGCAATTTTAGTTTTAGTTTTAGTTTCAGATCTCTGTCATCCACAGTTCTGAGTTTTATTTCAAAGCCTTTATCTTGGTGGCACAGGGTATTAACTCTCCTGTAGCTTTATTTTGTTAAAGATCTGTGTCTTTTAAGCATTGCTAAGCACAATTCATTCAATTGCCGTTTAATCAAAACTAAGTCAAAGGACTCCATTTGTATTTGCAAAATTTTCTCTCAGTCTCCCAATCCATACTCCATCCCTAACTGAGGAGATGGAGTGAGTGAATTGAAATTTGTCAAAGGATGGCAATTTATGCAGTGCAGTCTAAGGGCCATGCTCTCAATACTTGTTTTTCTCCACTTTGGCCGTGTTATAACTGCTGTAATGGGGATTGGTTAGCTCAGTTGACTGGACGGCTGGTTTGAGATGCAGAATGACGACGACAGTGTGGCTTCAATCCCCGCACCAGCTGAGGTGACCCTGAATGACCCTCCTTTTCAACTACTCTCCTCGCCCGAGGCATAGTGCAGCCAGTGATCTGATAAAACGATGACAACTTTACAAAATAAAACCCGAAAGAACTGCGGATGCTGTGAATCAGGAGCAAAAGCAAATTTGCTGGATAAGCTCAGCAGGTCTGGCAGCATCTGTGAAGGTAAAAAGAGAGTTAATGTTTCTGGTCCGGTGACCCTTCCTCAGAAGGTGTGGATGTGTTGTGCTGAAGGGCCTGTTTCCACACTGCAGGGATTCTATGATCTAACCCGTGGTGTAGTATTTTTGGAGTACTGGACTACCAAAATAAAGCCAGTAACAATTTCACTTGCCCATATGGGATTCGATTTGGTTACCATAACCAACAACTGGGATGCTGATGTATGTGTTATAGTTTCCATTGCCAAACGTGAGACTGCAGTTTTTAACATTTCATGAAAGGTCCTGTAAATCAGTTGGGAGACCTGTGAACTCAGTGTCCTAAACAACATTTATCCCTAACCCAGCCCCATTTTAAAAACAAGATGCTGAGTCGTATCTTTTTTTTGTTATTCTGGGCATACGTTGTCCAAAGATATGCAGGCCACATGGATTGGCCAGGTTAAATTGTCCATGATGACTAGAGGTAGGCAGGCTAGGTAGATTAACCATGGTAAGTGCAGGGTGATGAGAATAGAGTAGGAGATTGGGTCTGGGTGGGGTGCTCATTGGAAACTCAAATGGCCTCTTTCTGCACTGTAAGGATTCTGTGACTTCAAATGGTCACCATTTCTGTCCATGTAATAGTAATGGTTGCTCTTCTGAAGGGGTTTATTCAATGTGACTCACTTATGGACAAACCCAGGACATAGAGGCACTGTGTACGGCCGGTTTTTGGGTGCTGGAATATCCTAAGCTGTAGGTCCTGTTTTTAACCAGGTTTGCCTGGCTTCCAGCCTGAGCAAATGTCAGCAAGTTTATTTATGGGTTGAAAATAACTATGTGAAACCCACATGTCTGCAGTGAAGGCCACTAGCAGGACTCTGTACAATTTAAATGCCATCCTGATAATATAATTACCAACAGTAATTCATTTTATTCAGCTGGAGGAATCTTGGTACATGGTTGCAGAATAAAGTTAGTATTCAGTCGGAGGGAAAAGCGATAAACTATGTGGAAGTTATAAAAGATTTCCGATTTTACTCACGTGGGTCTTTTTTTTAAAAATCTTGAAATGGCTTGGCTGTGAGGAAGTGGCCTGATTGCACAAAGACGTTACTGTGATGACCTGTATTGGTATAATTTTCTCTTTGCCATAAACAGTGCATCCATCAACTTGAGCTGAGGAATGCTGTAGAATACTTACTATAATGCAAAACTATTTTGGTGAGGTTTTTACGTTTGGGTACAGGTAGATCATTTTTACTGGTAGCTTGAAACACTGCTCAAAAATGGTAAATGAAAAGCAATGTTTAATAAACGTGATCCTTTCACCTAAAAAAATGTTTTGAAAACCAAAATATCCCCGTCACTATTTCATCACGAAAGGAAACACACCAAAGTATTATAGAGCAGCGTTAGGTTAGGTGATCTGATTGTAAGTTCAAATCCACATTCATACCTGCCCCCTTTCACTGCCCTTGTTTAACAAGAATCTGCCTGAAAAATGTTCAAAGATTCTACCTTCCAAAGACTCCTGGCCCTCAGAATTTCACATTCTTCACATGCCCTTATCAAGATTTTATGTTTCAGTCAAGTTGCATCTTACCCTTCTAATCTTTGGATTTAATCTGGTAAACCTTCTCTGAACTGCTTTTTTTGAAAAAAAATCATTCATGGGATGAGGACGTCACGGACTGGTTTGGCATTTATTGCTCAGAGGGCAGTTAAGTGTCAACCTCATTGCTGTGGGCCTGGTGGACAGACCAGGATGCCAGTTTCCTTCCCTCAAGGACATGAGTGAACCAGATTTCTGGCAACCAGCAATGGATTCACGGTCATCATTCAACTCTTCATTCCAGATATTTATCAAGTTCAAATTCCACCATCTACCGTGGTACTTGAACTCTGGTTTCCAGAACATTACCTGGATTTCTAGATTCATCGTCCAGTGTTAATACCACTGGGCCGTGGCCTTGTTTACACCTTTAAGGGGACCAGTGCACAGAGCTGGCTCAACCAATGTCCAGTGTAACTGAGCATAACCTCTCCACATTTGTGTTCAATTCCTCCTGCGATAAAAGATAATACTATGCTAGCTTTCCTAATTACTTGCAATATATGCATGCTAACCTTTCATAATTCACACACTAGAAGCCCGCATCCCTCTATATCTCAGAGGTCTGTAATCTTCCAGCATTTAGGTAATGTGGTTGTTATTTATTCTCCCGTGAAAAAGGATAGTTCCATGTTTTCCCAGTTGTACCCTTGTTTTGCCTGCTTGTTTAACCTGTTTATATCTTTTATCTAACCTCTCTGTGTCCTCTGCCCAACTTTCCTTCTCTTGTCAGCAAATTTTGTAGCTATCCTATCCGTCCCTCCATCTAAGTCATTTTTGTAAGTCGCAAATGGGCTGTCCCAGCACTGGTCTCTGTGGCACACCACTCATTACTCCCAAACTGAAAACTGACTTGTTGGCCAGCTAGTCATCTTCTATCCATGCCAGTGTGTTGTCCCCAACATCACAAGCTTTTATATTTATATTTACTTTTGAACCACCTTCTCAAATGTTTTGTGAAACTTTTAAGTGCACTACATCCACTGGTTCCCCTTTATCCACAGCACATGTTACTTCCTCAAAGAACTCTAATAAATTGTTTGCAGATGGCTTCCTTTCCACAAAACCATTTTGACTTTCTAACTAATTACCTTGAACTTATCAAAGTCCCATAACTATAATTTCTTTAATAATTGTTTCTAAAAAGTTTCCTTGCAAGGGGTGTTAACATAACTGGCCTGTTGTTTCCTGCTCTCTGTCTGTCGCCCTTTTTGAATAAAGGGGTTATATTTTTCTGTCTTCCAATCTGACTGACTCTGAATTGAGGGGGTTTTGGAATATTAAAACCAATGCGAAACTATCTCAACATAGGAGCAAATTAATGCATATGCTGGAATCTGTACTGAAAACAAAAAAGAAATGCTGGAAATCGCAGTGGGTCAGGCAGCGTCCCCGGTGGTGAGATAGTAAGCTAACGTTTTGAGTCTAGATGACACTTCTTCAGAGCTCTAACCTGCTGTGATTTCCAGCATTTTTTTTTTTGTTTTCAGCAAAACAGTCCCAGTACTGTGTGTGGGATAGTAGGAACTGCAGATGCTGGAGAATCTGAGATAACAAGGTGTAGAGCTGGATGAACA
>JAHRHZ010000017.1:47283437-47306519 GCA_024137785.1 Ginglymostoma cirratum
CCCTTCTTCAGAAACGGTTTCTGAAGAGGGGTCTAGGCCCGAAACCTCAGCCTCCTTGCTCCTCTGATGCTGCTTGGCCTGCCCTGTTCATCCAGCTCTACACCTTGTTATTCCAGTACTGTGTGTGTGTGGCAGACTGTGTGAGAATTTACTTGGGAAATTTTGCTTGCTATGCATTATTGTTTTATAGTGTCTGCCACGTTAGTTGAAATAAATCATTGCGCTGTAAAAGTAATTGATTGTATGATGTGGTTTCGATTAGGTAACATGATGAAGTGTGAAAATCGGTACCAGGGTTATATTTTACTTTTTGAGATGTTGTAATAGAAGCAAGTAATGTAGCTAATTTGTACATTATAATGTGTGAGCAGCAAATAGACCAGTTAATTAGATTTTACCAGTTGAGGCAGGATGTTAGTCTGGATACTGCGTGAACTCCCTGCTCTCCATCAAATTGTGGCTTGGCAGAGTTTACAGTAAACTAACATCCTGCTTGCCCTTTCACGTGGAAAGTTTGACAGAGAATTACAACAATGTACCACCCCTCTGCTCTCCACCTCCCAGGGTGATGGGAGATCCTCTCTGGAGATGAAGGAATGGCTTGTTTCAAGAGAGAACATCTCTACTAAAAAGGCAACTCTGCCGTTTTTTTTTTTAACACGCATTTTCACACATTAGGACGTTTTTGTGGTCCTGCCAACCAGGAGGAAGTCTAGGCTTTAATTCACCACTTTGGTTTCTCAGTAAAATCAAAATGTCTGATAATTGTGTTAGAAGACTTGTAGAATTACAAATGTTGCTCCCTTTTCTCAAAAGGAGTCTAAAGATCAGCCCTCGGGGATTGGTTAGCTCAGTTGGTTGAAAGTTTGGTTTGTGATGCAGAGTGATACTGTGTGGGTTCAATTCCTGCACGAGCTGAGGTTACTGTGAGGACTTCTCCTTTGCCCCCCTCTCTCTCTCTCTCTCTCTCTCTCTCTGTCTCTCGCGCTGTCTCGTTCTCTGTGATGTTACAGCAGCCCTATGGTCTGGTAAGACTATTTATATTAAAGATCAGCCCATCAATCATAGAGCAGTTGGTCGTGGGAAACCTTTTGAAAAATTATAATTCTGGACAAAATTAATAGTTGCTTGGCAAATACAGGTTAATTAGGGAAAGCCAATAACGGTTTGTTAAGGCAGTTTGAGTTAACTGTTTCAGTTTTGTAAGGTAACATGGACCGACCTGTGAGGAAAGTTAGAGCTCCTGCAGTAAAGGGACTGTAGCAGCGTGGCTATGAGATAGACTGAATGATAGGAAACTAGTGAGAATGTTGTTTTTTATTGACAGGAAGGTCTAGAGCACAGTTTCTCAGGGATCAATGTTAGGACCTCTTACTCTTCCTGATTCTCATTAATGACCTAAACTGTGGTGTACAGGTTACAAGTTCACAAGTTGCAACCAACACAAAACTTGAAAGTGTCGCCAACTGAGTGGACTTGTGTTAAACTTCATAGTCATAGACAAGTGGCAGATGATATTTAATGCAGAGAAATGTCTCATAATTCGTTTGGTAGGAGGAATGAGAGGCAATGTAAGATGGTGCGCAAATCTAAGCGGTATATAGGAACAAAGGAATATGAGGGTATTTATGCATAAACCATTGGCAGTGTTGGGACTGGTAAAAAGAAAATTCATAAAGTTGTTGCATCCTGGACTTTATCAATAGGGGTATAGAGTACGAAAGCAAGGAAGTTATAGTAAACATTAAAAGAGCACTAGTTCAATTTAGTTGGAGCAATTTACTTGGTTTTGGACATCATGTTTTAGGAAAGATGTGAAGGCATTCGTGAGAGTGCAGAAAAAATTTACAGGAACGTGCATAAGGATGAAGAATTTCAGTTACGTTGGTATGTGAGAGAAGTTAGGACGGTTCTGCTTGAAGAAGAGAAGGTTAAGAGAGATTAGATAGTTGTATTCAAAACCATGTGGGGTCTGGACATAGTAAGCAGCTAGAAATATCTCCCATTGATCTGAGGATTGAGAATGAGAGGGCACAGATTTCAGATCATGGGCAAAATATGCAATGGCAATCTCAAAGAAGCATTAACGGGTAGGAAGAGACTATTAAACCCATCTTGTCTGCACTTGCTCTCAGAATGGGCATCACGACTTAATGCCATTGTCTTGTCTTTCCCTGTGTCTCTGCACGTTATTTCTATTTAAATAACATAAAGCTCCTTTAGCAATTTTAGCAATATTTAAAATTTTGTTCTCTAGTTGTTGATCCTTTTATGAGCTGGAATACTTTCTCCTTGTCTACTCTTTCCAGAACCCTCAGGATTTTGAAAACTTCCAAGTAAATCTCTTCTTACTCCTCTCCAAGAAAAACAATCCCAACTTCTCAAATCTTTCATCCTAACTTAATGACTCATGCCTAGAATCATCCTTAAACCACCCTGTACTCTCCAATGTGCTCACGTCTTTCTTAAAGTAAAATGCCCAGAACAAAATGCAATACTCCAGCTGAGTTGTATCTAACTAGTATTTTGTGTATGTTCAATATACGCCCCATTGTTAATAAAACAGAGGATATTATAGGTTTTTTTAACTGCATTTTCCACCTATTCTGCTACCTTTTAATGGTTTGTGCCCATATGCACCCAGGTCTATCTGCCTCTGCACACCAATAGACTGTAATTTACACTGCCTCCTCATGGTCAAATGTGTCACAGCACACTTCTCCATATTCAACATCAACTGCACCTTTGTGCCCATGTCGTCAAATCTGTCAATGTATTTTTCAGGTTTTACACTGCCCTGCCTCAAAGTTTTGTTATCTGTCAAAATTGAAGTTGTTCCTTGTACTCCAAGATCTAGATGATTAATGTAAATCAGGAAAAGCAAAGGTCCTAATACTCCCACCTGGAGAACTTCACTACTAACCTTCCTCCTGCCATTAAGATATCCACTAATCATTAGTTTCTGTTTCTTGTTACTCAAGTCAATGTTTTGTCCACATTGCTACTGTCCTGTTTACTCCATAAGCTGTAACTTTTCTCTAGTCTGATATGACACTGTATCGGATGTTCCTTTGGAAGTCCATGTACGTCATATCTACAGTATTACCCTCATCAATCCTTTCCATTGCTACTTCAAAGAAGCTATGGGAGAAGGCAAAGGCATGTCTGAGGTGCATCATCTGAGAGATGACAGACCTAATTGTCACCTTCTGTCTTGCAACCATTGTTTAAGTCCATGAATTGAACATGTACTGACTACCCTGCATTTGGCTAAAATTCACTTCTCTGTATTTCATGCTTGAAAGCTTATGAATGTCATGACTGCAATATTTCCTTATGAGATGGTGCAGACTGTTTAAAAAAAAAAGGTATACATAGGACAGTTCCATGATCATCAAATGCCTGAAAGTGCTCAATAGCCAGCAAAGTGCTTTTGAAGTGTAGTAACTGTTACTTAGGAATTGCAGCGGTCAATTTTGGCAAACGATGGACTGCTACAAAGCAATGCAATCATTTTTGTCATGATGATTAACTATTGGCAGTGAATCCAGGGATAACTCTCATGTGCTTCTTTCAAATTGTGTCTTGGGGTTGTTCGTATCCACTTGAGCAGACTGACGGGACCTTGGTTTAATGTCTCTGTTGAGAGACAGCAACTCTGAGGAAACTGTGGCTTAGTGGTAATGTCACCAAATTAAAATCCAGAGGCCAGGCTAATGCTCTGGGTAATCTGGTTGAAGTCCCACAGTACAAGCTGGTGGAAATTAAATTCAGTTACTAAATCTAGCCTCGTGATGGTGATCATATAATGATTATCAAAAACCATTAAAAACCCTTAATGCCTTTTAGTGAAGGACATCTGCTACCTCGATGAACACAGAATGCCAAAGAAACTCAGCAGGTTGGGTGACACCTGTGGGGAGAGCCACACAGTTCAGTTTGACTCTCTTCAGAAAGCTGCTATCTTTGCTTAGACTATGACCCCGCAGTAATACAGTCCACTCGCAACTGTCCGCTGAAAAGGTATTGCAAATCCACTCAGTTCAAGAGTAGTTACATGAGCAACAAATTCTGACCTTGTCTGCAATGTTCAACATCTCGTGAAAGAATAAGTTAAAATCAGTGAATGGTGCAATGCTCCCTCGATGCAGTACTGGCTGTCAGTCCTGGTATTTGTATGTGGCGATTGTACTTCAACCCAAAACATGTAACTCAGATGCTCCCAACTAATCCACAGCCCACACTGTGGAGAGAGTGAGTGGAGATGGTATGTATGGGGAGGAAGTAGCAGCCAAAGGAATTGAGAAAATCAGAATCAATAGTCTGGTCAGTTTCACTAACTTGTCAAAATGGCAAGTCTTCGACTATGAGCCTAGCACAAGAGACAGGAAGATATTAAATGATGGAGGGTGTCATAGTTAAATTGAATTTAATTTACAGCCAGCTTCTGTGCATCTGCTCTTTTCGATAGAAGGCAGACTGTGACATGAACCTTGTTTTCCTCTCAGCATGGTTGGCTGCAAGACACAGGAAGGAATTTTATTAAAATGGTCTTTTGTTTCACTGCGTTAAGGAATGTCAATGTTAGGTAAAGTAAAGATGTCAGAAAGGGAAGTAGACATGAGGGAATGTTAAAATCACAGGCCAACACATTTTTTTATATATGATGGAAGATTGGAAAATATGATGGCGAAAAATAACAACAATATCTATTCTCTGCCCACAAAAGAAGTGAGTCCCTGACCTGGGTTACTACAAGACCCTAAACCAGTCCAAGTTGACAGCAGTGCATGACTGATTCCACTCCACGTTGTTCTCTCTGCTTAGAATCATCAATGTTAATGCAGACAATTCCAAACAGTGGCTCCCAGGGTGAGATTTTGGCAGCAGTGGAGTTTGGTCTAAGTTTTGCAACCACAAGGCCCCTTTTTTAACGTTGGTGTCTTTTTCCTGTTGGTGGGGATGGATTAAACATCTGTTCCCTGTGACTGGATTTGTAGCTGTGGATACAACCACATCCTATGAGAAACGTGGATCTTCACCCTCTTCAGGGCAAACCCAACAGCTTAAACTTCCCTCTGTCTCATGGGCCCAGTATCACACGTGATAAGGAGAAACTTCTTCAGCCGGAGAGTGGTGAATCTGTGGAATTCACTGTCACACAGAGGGCTGTGGAGGCCAGGTCATTGAGTACATTGAAGACTGAGACAGATTCTTGATTATCAAGGGGATCAAGGATTACAGGGAGAAAGTGGGAGAATGGGGTTGAGGAACTTATCAGCCATGATTGAATGGCGGAGCAGACCCGATGGGCCGAATGACCTAATTTCTGCTCCTATGTCTTATGGTTATTCCCCCCAACCCACACTCTTCCATTTAAAAATAAAATCTCCTCCCAGAATTTTCACTCTGGGATCTGATAAAATCTGAGACATTGAAATGTATTTTGAGGTAAGGTTTGGGAAGCCCTGGATTATGATATAATGCAGCCAGTCAACGCAGTCAGATCTACCCTGATTATTTTCTCCACACAAATTATGCAATTTAATACCAATTATTTTCTCTTCTCCAGCTTTGCCTTTCTGTTGTTCAATCAACAATGTAATTGGGTTTTACATGGACCAACCAACTCTGCTTGGACAGTAGCTTGTGACAGAGAATCCCAAAAAGTGTCAGAAGATCTTATAAAATAAACATTTTGTTTTTGTTTCACAGTTATTGCTGCTTATTGTCTCACTGACCAATGGAAACAGTCTGTCACTATTAATCTTATCATAGCCTTTCATAATTATGAGGACTTTTGTTTGGCGAACTCCAAACTTCCTCAGCTGTAATAAAAAAACACTAACTTACTAAATTTATCTTAAAAACTGTGTTTCCTCATGCCTAACAGTCTAGTGAATTGCAATTTTTTTTCTATCTGTGATAGGTGTGAGATACGTAAATATATAAATTATATAGTTTATTTTAGAGTTTTGACTTTGAAGGCATGGCCAGGGAGTTTTGGTTCGTGTATATGAAGGGGTTTAGTGATTAACTTGCCAGTATTTCTGGACCCATGATTTTTTTTAAAACCAGTATAAGATTGTGGGTTTCTCGGTGACTATGAAAATTTGTTTACTTTGGGACAGTTTTACACGTGGACAGAGTAAATACTGAAGAACTTAACTTGGTTTGTGTTAAAAGAATCAGGAAGTTATTTTTCTTTTGCCTAGGTGAAACCCATCCCTTTAGGAAGTTATTTTCAGTTTGAAGCTAGATGTATGAAACAGTTTCTCCCGAAGAATGGTGACAGTTCAGAACTGCTAAGAAGTTGGCTACCTCTGTGTAAGAGTTTAATGTGAATGTTCTGGACCAGAAATGTTTGGTTAGAACTCAGAAGGGGTTATTTGAAGCTGAGAAAGTCAAGCTCAGTTGTGCCAGGCTAGCAAACTCTCAAGACCAGAAATCAAAAGAAACAGTTAAATTGAACTTAGAAGTGTTATAGAGCAGGGATGTAGTGAATTGTCTCTGGTGTTTGAGCACTGTAACGTGTTGGTATTGAATTTTGTGTGTTTTGAAATCGTTCAAATTAGGTTTGATGTAAACAGTTGTGTTCATTCTATTTTAACTTCATTTCTTTTGCATAATACATTTCTGTCTTGTTGTTAAAACCAGCTCTCCAGCATTGGGTACTGATGTATTGGTGAAAGACCATCGCCTTAAATAAAAATGAAACAAAATGTGATCTTTCAAGCTATATCTCAATCTGGGAACTGGCCTGTTCAGCTACAGCACCAGCTGGAATTATAACAAAATGCTTTTAGATTATTATTGTGATGTGAGGGCAAAAGTACAAAAATGTCGACCACATTCTAACTGTGTGATTATAATCTTGTACAAATCCAGCGTTGTCTCCTTACTAGATAACAAGGTGTTGAGCTGGATAAACAGCCAGCATCAGAGGAGCAGGAAAGCTGACTTTTCGGGTCTTGACCCTTCTTCAGAAAGTTATCTCCTTCCTCTTGTATTCTCTCTCTCTTCATATTGACCAGTGACTTTTACCTTTCTCGTATAATGTTCCTTACATTCCATCTGTCGGTTGCAAGATGGTGACAGAGCAGGACGCTCCAGCCGGAGCCCATGCACTCTGCCCGTTCTTTTTCTTCTTCATTTTCTTCCTCAGTGCTTTCTTTTTTGCTTGCTCTTTGTTTGCTCGACGATTCCAGGCCTCTGACAACAGCTCTCACCCTGGTGTGGCACAGCGGCCTCCCGGCGTATCGTGGTGTCCTCCTGGCCTGGTGAAGCGGCCTCCTCCTGTGGTGCCCCTCCAACGCCGCCGCCGCCCCCCCCCAACGTGACATGGCAGCCTTCCAGCCTGCGCAATGACCTCCCAAAGTGGTGTGTCACTCACCGACCTGGTCTGGAGCTGGGCCCAGTGTGGGCTGGAAGCGAGGAGCTGGGTGGTCTGTTGTCCTGAATTCTTATTTCTGTGATGCTAGACATTTTATTTCTCAATTGTCCAAGATCTTTTAACTAAAAAAGATGTGCCTAGGTACTTTCGTATCTAAGTCGGCGCTTGTAATTGATGATATATAAACTTTTCACTATACTCCATTGAGTGTATGTGACAATAAAGCCTATTTATTTTAGTCTATTCTGTGCTAAGCTATTCTGTACTCTGTTGTCAGAACATTCACCTGTCAATCTGCACATACAGCTTCTTCCACGCCATTTGCAGTACAGCTCAAGTGACTTTCTTTCCCTCTTACTTCAAAATGTCATTATAATATTGAACTACAACATTATTGGCCCACGTGCTTCCTGTAGTTTCTGGAGATTTCCATCCCCCTTGGTGATATCTGCTCAATTTGTGTCAGCATCAAATTTTGACCTTCCATCAGTTCTTAAGCTTTCTTTTTGTAAAGAATGCCTTAAGCTTATATTGGATCTTTCATGAGCTTTGAATTTGAATCATGAAAGTACTTTTCGAGTGTGGTCACTGTTGTAATGTGGGATATATGATGGGCATTTTCTTTACAGCAAGCTGTCACAATGAAATGAATAACCAGGTAACAACCTGTTTTGTGTTTTTTGAAGCATTGTTGTTGGTCTGGACACTGAGGAAATCTCCCATTTTCTTCAAATAGTTTTGAAGGATCTTTCATGTTCATCTGTAATGCTAATGGAGATCTCTGTGTTCCGAGGAAGGGTCACTCGACCCAAAACGTTGACACTGATTTCTCTCCACAGATGTTGCCAGACCTGCTGAGTTTTTCCAGCAATTTCTGATTTTGTTTCTGATCTACAGCATCGATGGTTCTTTCGGTTTTTCTGTTTAATATCCTATTTTGAGAAAATGCATCTCTAGCACAGTACAGAGGAAGTGCTGCACAGCTGTAGAGTTGACCTAAACTGTGTTAAAATAACCTGGATTAGAATTTGAACAGAAAAGCTTCGCGTGTGTGTGTGTGTGTGTGTACGCCAACACAAAACCTGCTGTCATTTATCATGTTTGCTTGTTTGTTCTCTTGCCATCTGTATCCATATAACCACAAGCACCTTGATGTCATTTGCCTTTTATTTTTGTTTCTGTTTTAATGTGTTATCTTAGCAAGTGCTCAGGATAAAATGCAAGCTTCTGTTAGCAAATAGAGTCACAGAGTCGTGGAACGTAGAAGAGCCCATCAAGTCTGCACCAATCCATCTACGTTAACCTTTCTTCAGCTAAATGAAAAACATTGACTTGACTACTGATGGTATAAATAATGGTCAATCCAGAAGTCATTTAAGTAAGATGAGAGCTATTGTGATTGATAAAAGGTCTTCAGGTAAGTCAAGCTTAGGAAAGACATAAAGCCAGCGTCTGAGCTACAATCTAGCATCCTGAAGGAGTTCTTGGAGGAAACTGCAGAGACGTTAAAGGTTATACTTATGGTTTCAATATCATGTGGGTGTGTACCTGAATAGTGGAACATGGCCAATATAGTAGCTATTTTTGAAAAGGGAGACAAAACTAATCTGGTAATTACAGGCCAGTAAACTTAACATCTGCAAGAGCAAACGTCTTAGAGTGTAATTAAATCTGAAATTGCCACGTAACTAGATGACGAGAAAATCATTAGAGGCAGCAAACATTGATTTCAAAAGTAGCAGTTCTGCTACACAGATCTGTGAATTTGGAGAAAGAGACAGCTGTGGTAGAAGGCAAAAATGAACTTGAATTTTGATAATGAATCACATGGTAAATTTCTTGATAAGATATGAAATAAAGACCCAGATTAAGCACTTATTAGAAAAGATATTATTGGAGTAGAGACATGGAATTAACAGTGATAACAATCTGGGTTTAATACATGGTTAAAAAGGAAAGAGCAGAAACTAGGAGTAGAGGATATCTCCCCAAGTGGTTGGAAGTGGATTGTCGTGTCACACCATGTTCTGGAGCCATCTTTTATTTTGCACATATTACTGGATAAAGGTCTTGAATTTTGGAGATGATGACAAAGTAGCTCTTTCTACAGAAGAGCGAAGGATACTGCAAATGAATATTGATAAGCTGGCATTGTGCTTAAAAAGTGGCAAGTGGAATTGCATGTCAGTACGTGTAAATTGATTTATTTTTAAAAGACAGTCAATGTACTCCGAGTAGAATCAATTGCAGTGCTGCAGAGGAGCAGAGAGACCATGGTTATACAGGTTCTCGGGACATTAAAGGACAGTGAACCATGTTGATGAGGTGTTTTTGAAATTCTTCTTTGATTTTAGAAAGATAAGACCTGGAGGTCATTATGAATAGCCTGGATGTGACTGAAATGTTGCTTGGATGTGATTCCTTTTGGTCCTTATGCTCCAGTGTCCAATTATATAATCCACCATGTACTCCTGTAATGGTCGTCATTACCAGGTCTCAAAGAAAGGAAAAGTACTGCAGGTTCTGGGAATCTGAAACAAACACAGAATGCTGGAGAGACTCAGCAAGTCTGTCATTGAGTTATAGAGATAAACGGCACGGAAACAGACCCTTCAGTCCAACTCGTCCATGCTGACCAGATATCCTATATAAATCTAGTCCCATTTGTCAGCCTTTGGCCCATATCCCACCAAATCTTCCTATTCATATGCCCTTCCAGATGCCGTTTAAATGTTGTAATTGTACCAGCCTCCTCCACTTCCTCTGGCAGCTCATTCCATACACGCACCACCCTCTGTGTGAAAATGTTGCCCCTCAGGTCCTTTTAAATCTTTCTCCTCTCACCTTAAATCTGTGCCTTGTGGTTTTGGACTCTCCCAACCTGGGGAAAAGACCTTGTCTATTTATCCTATCCATGCCCCTCATGATTTTATAAACCTCTCTAAGGTCATTACTCAGCCTCTGACACTCCAGGAAAAATAGCCCCTGTCTATTCAGCCACTCCCTATAGCTCAAAGCCTCCAACCCTGGCAACATGTAAGTCTTTTCTGAACCCTTCCTATAGTAGGAAGACCAGAATTGCGCACAGTATTCCAATAGTGGCTTAACCAATGTCCTGTACAGCTGCAAAATGACCTCCCAACTTCTGTACTCAATGCACTGACCAATAAAGCCTCCTTCCGTGTTACAATGACGCCACCCGCAAACCGGAGGAGCAGCACCTCATATTCCGCCTCGGGAGCCTACAGTTTTAAAATCTCCCCAACCCTCCCTCTCATCCCCACCTCTTTGACCTGACCCACCATGTCCAACTTCTCTCCCACCTATCTGCTCCACCCATGTCACTGATCAATCCTCACTACTCCCTATCTGCACTCACCTATCTCTATCCCACTTTCTGAGCTCCCTTCCCTCACCCCATTTCTGAAGAAGGGTCCTGACCCAAAACGTCAATTTTCCTGCTCCTCTGATGCTGCCTGACCTGCTGTGTTCATCCAGCTCCACACCTTGTTATCTCTTAAGCATACCGAGCGCCACCTTCACTATCCTATCTATCTGCGACTTCACTTTCACGGAACTATGAAACTGCACTCCAAGGTCTCTGTTCAGCAACGCTCCCCAGGACCTTACCATTAAGTGTACAAGTCATGCCCTGATTTGCCTTTCCAAAATGCCGCACCTCACATTTATCTAAATTAAACTCCCATCTGCTACTCTTCAGCCCATTGGCCCATCTGATCAAGGTCCCATTATACTCTGAGGTAGCCTTCTTTGCTGTCCTCTATTCCTCCAATTTTAGTGTCTTCTGCAAACTTACTGACCATGCCGCCTTTGTTCACATCTAAATCAATGATGGTATAAATGGTGAAAAGCAGTGGACCCAGCACTGATGCTTGTGGCACACTGTTGGGCACAGGCCTCCAGACTGAAAAGCAACCCTCCACCACCACCCTCTGTCTTCCACCTTCGAGCCAGTCCTGCATCCAAGTAGCTAGATCTCCCCGTATTCCATGTGATCTAACCTTGCGAACCAGTCTACCATGGGGGACCTTGTCGAACGCCTTATTGAAGTCCATATAGATCACGTACACTGCTCTGCCCTCATCAATCCTCTTCGTTACTTCTTCAAAAAACTCAGTCAAGTTAGTGAGACACAATTTCCTGCTCACAAAGCCATGTTAATTATCCTAATCAGTCCTTGTGTTTCCAAATACATGTAAATCTTATCCCTCAGGATTCCCTCCAACAACTTGCGCACCACCGATATCAAGCTCATGGGTCTATAGTTCCCTCGCTTTTCCTTACCACCTTTCTGAAATAGTGGCACCACACTAGCCAAACTCCAGTCTTTCAGCACCTCATCTGTGGCTAGAGATGATACAAATATCTCAGCATAGTGCCCAGCAATCAGGTCCCTAGCTTCCCACAGAGTTCTGGAGTACGCCTGGTCAGCCACGGGAGATTTATCCACCTTTATGCATTTTAAGTTGTCCAGCACCACCACCTCTGTAATATGGACATTTATCAAAATATCGCTGTTTATTTCCCCGGATTCTCTATCTTCCATCTCCTTCTCCACAGTAAACACTGATACAAAATACTTGTTTAGTATCTCCCCATCTCCTGTAGTTCCACGCGTAGGTGGCCTTGCTGATCTTTAAGGGGCCCTATTCTCTCCCTAGTTACCCTTTTGTCCCTAATGTATTTATAAAATCCCTTTGGATTCTCCTTAACCCTATTTGCTAAAGCTATCTCATGTCCACTTTTTGCCCTCCTGATTTCCCTCCTAAGTATACTCCTACTGCCTTTATAGTCTTCTAGAGAATCACTTGATCGCTGCTGTCTATACCTGAAATATGCTTCCTTCTTTTTCTTGACCAGAGCCTCAATTTCTCTAGGAATCCAGCATTTCCTACACCTACCAGCCTTGCCCTTCACCCTAACAGGAACTTACTGTCTCTGGACTCTCATTATCGTATTTTTGAAGGCTTCACATTTTCCAGCTGTCCCTTTCCCTGCGAACATCCACCCCCAATCAACTTTTGTAAGTTCTTGCTTAATACTGTCAAAATTGGCCTTCCTCCAAGTTAGAACTTTAACATTCAATCTATCCTTTTCCACCTCTATTTTAAAACTATTAGAATTATGGTCACTGGCCCCACAGTGCTCCCCCACTGATGCGTCAGTCACCAGCCCTGCCTTAATTCTTAAGAGTAAGTCAAGTTTTGCACCTTCTCTAGTAGGTACATCTACATGCTACATCAGAAAATTTTCTTGCACACACTTAATAAATTCCTCTCCATCCAAGCCCTTGACACTATGGCAGTCCCAGTCTATGTTTGAAAAGTTAAAATCCCCTACTATAACCACCCTATTATTCTTGCAGATAACTGAGATCTCCTTACAAATTTATTTCTCAAATTCATGCTGATTATTTGGGTGTCTATAGTATAATCCAAATAAGGTGATCATCCCTTTCTTATTTTTTAGTTCCACCCACATAACTTCCCTGGACGTATTCCCAGGAATATCCTCTCTAAATACAGACATAATGTTTTCTTTAATCAAAAACGTCACTCCCCCTCCTGTCTTGCCCCTTTTTTAATCCTTACTACAGCATCTATACCCTGAAACGTAAAGCTGCCAGGCCTGTCCATCCCTGAGCCATGTCTCTGTAATTGCTATGATATCCCAGTCCCATGTTCCCATCCATGCCCTGAGTTCATCTGCCTTACCTGTTAGGCCTCTTGCATTGAAATAAATGCAATTTAATTTATCAGTCCTACTTCATTCTCTGCTTTGTTCCTGTCTGCCCGGTATGTTTGACTTACTCCTTTTTCCAAGTGTACCAGTCTCAGACTGATCTCTTTCTTCATGATCTCCATGGGACCCACTGCCTTACTAGTTTAAATCCTCTCGAGTAGCTCCAACAAGTCTCCCTGTCAGTATATCAGTCGCCTTCCAATTCAGGTGCAATCCATCCTCCTTAGGATGGATCCTCACTTCTATCCCAGATGAGATTCCAATGATCAAAAAGTGTGAATCCTCCCCTGTACCAGCTCTCAAACATGCATAGATCTATTGCATCCTCCTATTCCTACCCTTAGCTAGTGGGACCGGGAGTAATCCAGACATGACTATCCTTGAGGACGTAATTTTTAAATTCCTGCCTAACTTCCTGTATTCTCTCCTGAGAATCTCATCCTTAACTTTTCCTATGTTGGTAGTTCCAATGTGTACAATGACCTCCTGCTGGTCCCTCTCCCTTTTGAGAATATTCCGTACCCTCTCTCTAAGATAGCTTTGATCCTGGCTGTAGGGAGGCAGTACATCATTCTCATGTCTTGCTGTGGGCTGCAGAATCAGCTGACTGTGCCTCTGACTAGACGTACCCCTTGTTACATTAGAGCCAGTCTCAGTACCAGAAACCTGGTTGCCGGTGCTACAGTCCCCTTTGAGTCCATCACCCCCTACATTTTTCAAAATACCGTATTTGTTTGTGATTGGGATAGTCACAACAGGCTACTGCACATCCTGCCTCCCTCTCCTACCTTTCCTTGAGGTCACCCATCTACCTAACTGTATCTTTGGGTTTTTTTTCCCTTCCTACAGCTGACATCCATCACCATCTGCCCTCCCCCCGCAACCCAGCTCCTGCAAACTCCTCACTACCTCTACCTCCGTTCCAACCGATCCATGCGACCCAATAGGATTCACAACTGAATCCATGGAGAGATACAGACAGAATTAACATTGAGTCTGGTATGACTCTTCTTTGGTTCTGTCTTTCATTTTGATTTGATTTGATTTATTGTAGTCACGTGTACCTAAATACAGTGAAAAGCTTTGTTTACGAGCAATACAGGCAGATCATAGTAAGCAAGAACATACAGATCATAGGATGCTTAGACAGAATGAGGCATACAGGTTACACCACAATGGAGGTGTGCGAAGCAAGCTCAACATTAACAAGATCGACATTATTTGAAATTAGAGAGTCCATTCATCAGTCTGATAATGGCTGGGAAGAAGCTGTCCTTAAACCTGCTGGTGCGTGTGTTCAAGCTTCTGTACCTTCTACCTGACAGAATAGGTTGTAGGAGAGCATTACTGGGGTGTGACGGGTCTTTGATGTTGGCAGCCTTTCTCCGGCAACAGGCTGTATAAATGGAGTCCATAGATGGAAGGTTGGTTTCCGTGATGGTCAGAGCTGTGCACACCACCTTCTGTAGTTTCTTACGGTCCTGGGCAGAGCAGTTGCCATACCAGGCCGTTATGCACCCAGACAGTATGCTTTCAATGGTGCATCTGCAAAAGTTGGTGAGGGTCCTTACAGACCTGCCAAATTTCCTGAGCCGCCTGAGGAAGAAGAGGCGTTGTGCCTTCTTGACCATTGTATCTAAATGCGAAGTCCAGGACAGGTTATCGGTTATCGTCACTCCTAGGAACTTGACACTCTCGACCCTCTCAACTTCCTCTCTAATGATGTAGATGGGGGGTATATTCTTCTCCTCCTCTTTATGAAGTCAGTGATCAGTTGTTTTGTTTTGCCAACATTGAGAGAGAGGTTGTTATCATTGCGCCATGACACCAAGCCCTTTATCTCCTTTCTGTATTCTGACTCATCGTTGTTTGATATCTCTCCTGCCATGGTGGTGACATCAGCAAACTTGTAGATGGCATTCGTTTGGAATTTGGCTGCAGAGCCGTGGTTGTACAGGGAGGACAGTAGGGGGCTGAGGACATAATATTGGCAGGCTCCTGTGTTGAGGGTTATCGTGGAGGAGCTGCAGTTGTCTATCTGAACAGTCTTCATAATTTCATGAAATCATAATTTTTAGTGTTCAAGACTTCCTACTCACTTGGCTTTATACTTTTGTTGGAGGAAATGTGTTTTTATTGACGAATGAAGACATTGTTTATCTTGGTATTCACATAAAATCACGTAATAAAGTTAACCAGGAGCATTTTAGCACAAGTGACACAATTTCCTGAGTTTAAACAAACCCAACATTTATCTGACTTCAAATTTAGATTTCAGCCGCCTTCTTGAAGTGAAGACGTGGCAAGTTCAAGAGCCCAGGAAACTTGTGGTTTTCTGAAAGGATTAACTGATGGAGTGTTGTACCTGCCAGCGGTTTCGATCATAGTGCTGCTGGATTCTGCTCAGTCTGTGCACAGCTCTAAGTTTATAATTTGTGAATTTGTTTTGGATCATGTGTGTTCCTTAAATTCTTCAGGTAGGCTTAGCATGGCGTGGGGGGTGGGGATAGGATTTTTTGTTATTACAAATGCCTGTTGTCGACACTTTATGGGCCCAATGGAAGTGAGCAGAATTGTCTGTTTTATCTAAACCACTGCGTGTGGCAAGATGCCTTTTTATATCAAGGTGGGGGAAGAGATTTAACAACATGGATTATCTTTCACTTTGGAAACAAAACAACTTTTTGTTTTATGATCACAAGCATAGACCCAACTCTTAAAAAGAACTGCATATGCTGGACATTTGAAACGAAAATAGAATGTGCAGGTTAGGTGGGTTGGCCATGCTAAATTGCTCCATTTTAGTGTTCAGGGACGTGCAGGCTGAGTGAGGTGATAAATGTACCATTTAACATGATAAATGTGGAGTTCTGGAGAGAGAAACAGTCAACATTTCAAGTCCAGCGACCCTTCTTCAGAACTTATAGTGAGTAACGGGTTGATGTATGTGTTGAAGACAGGGGGATGTTGGGATGTGATTTGATGTGTGCTGAGGTACAGTGAAAAGTGTTGTCTTGTGTGGCAGATCGTACTATACAAGTGCCTCAGGGTAACAGGATGGAGTAAATGATGGCTGGAAGTGAAGCCCAGGGGGAAAAGAACAGCAGTGGGGCAGACAAAGGAATGGATAACGGTGAACTGGGAAGAAAGGAAAACTGCTAATGGGGACCATCAGTGGGTGAAAATAGATTGGATGTGATAAAAGCAGTTCATGATGACAAGGCCTGGTATTTGGATATGGGGCAAAGACGTGGATACTGAGGCCCTAAAATTATTGAACAAAGTTCTGAAAAAGTGTCTCTGGTCCCAAAGCATTTTTATCCCTGTTTTTCTCTCTACAGATGCTGCCAGACCTGCAGAGTTTCTCCAGCAATTTCGTTCTTGCTTCTTTCCTGTTTTCCCACTCTAATCATGTTTCCTTTGTGTTCTGCTAAAATGCCTTCTGTAGCCTCTAAAGAGAATTAAAATAACCTAAAATCTACAATGATGGCACAAGTCACTGAAGGCAACAGGTTAGGAATTATAACTAGCAAATTGAAAATCTGATCTCTAAATTTAATTATTCGTTTCAGTCTGTGCTGTTTTCCCCACTCTCTAATGATGCATTTTCTTATGCGTCATCTTTGATTCAATAGTTGATATTAGCATTCCCCCTGGCCGCCGCTGCCTCCGCTTCCTCCCCACCCATCCGCTCCACCTTGCTCCCTGGAAGGTTTGGTTGGTTGACTTGTTGCAAGCTCACAGCTGGGGCAGTAAACAAGACGTAGTAATTGAAGTGCATACATCGCCCCAGAGTGTGACTTGGCCTCTTGTTAAACAATTGCTGTACCAACCGAGCATTTGTCAATAATAATACAAGAATTATCAGGAGTCCTACAGTGCACTATCATTATCTTTATTTATCTTCATGGCTAAGAGGTTATTTTTACACTACCCTCTGGGTTAGATCCTTTCAGTTATCTGATTTCCAGTCTATTGCTGGCATTTGCAATGAGTTTCATTGGACCTAATCTTAAATTTCTGAAAGGTGAATGAGTTTTGATTGAGTTAAAATCATGTTCTCCTGCACAATTTGTCTCATCAGTCTAGTTATAGACATGGAAAATGGTTGGTTATTTTTAGTTATTTAGACCTGAATTTTTGCTGGCAGTTCAGGTGCACAGAGTCAGGAAAATTTCCAGCTCTGTGATCCCAACTTGCAAAAATGGCTGTTTGCAATCAGATTTTCAGCATGGGGTGAGTGTTGGTTTGGACGATGGGAGAGTTCAAATTAGAAGTTGGAGCAGGCTGTCCTGGATCAATATTGGAGGCTGTTGGTGCAGTGATAGGCAGAGACCACAATACAACAAGAAAGACCCATTCAACCATCATCCTCGCCACACTCCACATTCCCCATTCATACTGTCTAACTGCCTCTCTCTTACCATACACCTATATCAAACTAATCCTTTCATGACTCTTTATAGCCCATATGCCACCTCATGCTCCTGTGCACCACCTTTTGCTTTTGCGCCTACTTTGCCAAATCATGCAGAATCCGCCATAGGCAGACCTCAGAAACTATGCAGCGTGGAGATCAAATAAAATTCTGTAAAGTTTCAACTGTTTGTGGCAGACTTCATATTGAGGGAAACAAAACTCTCATTCATATAAGAACGATATTGACATTCTTTGTACATTAAAAAGCCTCACATGAAATGACAAACCTTTCATTCCATGCAGCAAGCATTGAAATTCATAGTCCCACATCAAAGAGCACAAAACCACTTGTAGCTGTCAATCAGATTATGAAAGGGAAGGTACTCCACTGTGGTAATGGATTGTTGTGAAATCAGTCTTGTAGCAATAGTTTAGTGATGCAAACCTTCAGGCTTCTGTCAGACAGAGTGACCTAGCAAGCAGTCATTTCTTTCTAACCCTTCAGATTTTTTTTTTTAAGAAAGATTTACCTTTTAAGTGCCTTGGCACCTTTTTGACAACTTCCTTTGATGGATCGTTCTGATAATTTATTTTGCACAGGTGTGTTGGCGCCACAGAAATGCATTCGTGCACTTTTTACACACATTTATGCCTACTTTTAACAATTCCAAAGTGCACCCCACCTCCTGCAAAGGGCACCCTTGCCCCCTCTCCAGAGGCAGGTCCAAAGAGGTGCCTTGCCTTTCCAAAGGTAATCCCTGGTCATCCAGACGAAGTTGAGATCTGCTGTGAGCAGGTCTAATGTACACAATTCTGGTTTCACGCTAAAGGGATGCCAAGAGCAGATCTGAGGGGAGGCCACTGATGGTGTAAACAGTCAGCTGCATCCACAATAAAGTGTGCATGCAAAACGTAGCTCACCCCCTTCGAAGATAAGAAATGCCACCTTCAGGACTTGGGATTTCTGATCACTGATGCCATTTTTGCCACTGCAGAGAGCCTGTCTGACATGGTCGAAATCTGGGCCTTTCTTCAACAGAGGAAAGGACATTGCTGTGAAGTTGGCTGTGCTGACTGCAAGCTTCTGCTGAACTGCAGTTTGGTTGGATTCATCTTGGCAGAATACTGGGGACTGTGGTCTGTCTAAAATGTACATTTTATTTACTGGGTGGAGGAAAGAAAGTTCACTGCTGTCTGGAATTGAAGCTTTTCTCAAAAGGCCATCTGTAACCAGTTCAGAGGCAGTGAAATGCTGCCGGACTGCCACGCAGTTTATATTTGTTATGTCAGAACATAATGGGAGCATTTAGCTCTTGGAAGTTGTATGTTTCTTCTAAAACCTGAGGCTTGTAGTTTTGAATAATCTGTTAATGGACTCAGCTGAGATATGCCTGCTGTATGTTATATACTGGCAACATTTGAGATTGGGATGCAAATCTCTTTATTCAATGAGGAATATTGGAGGTGGGTAGTTCTTAGTCCTGTCTGTGCACTGCTGGAATTTTCTTCAATTGAAGAAAATTTAGTGGTGTGTAAAGGAATGAAAGCAGTTACTCAGTCTAAACTGTCTTACCTCTCTGTCAAATTCAACATGGGAGTTATGTGGAGCTTTCCATTATGAAGGAAGTACTGCATTGTTTACCAGGGAAGGAGGACAGCTATGTGTCACTACAGAGCCACCAAAAATGCTGCAGACTACCAACGCAGTGACAAATTTGAAAATAGTTTGTGCCTTCCTATTTGCAACCTCTGAACTAAAAGAATTTTCAGTGAATGGAATCTGGTTTGTAATAAATCATATCTGTCCTTCCAAAGATTACAAAATTGTTCTTCTGGAAAACCTTTCTTTGGCTTGTAGCTGCTAAATGGGTGAATATCTTGAAAATGCTAGTTAAAATAATATCTGTTTATGAAAAGTACCAGCCAGTGGAATGATTTGCTGCAGCATACATGATTTCTTGTAGCAAATTATTTTGAGTAAAGAGAATAGAAAAGCCCCTCTTAGAATAGAGCAGAAAACAAAGAGAATAGAAAGGGGATATATGACTTAAGCCTTCTGACCACCTTGTGCAAAATAGTGATGGCAACATTTTGGAAATGGGCTGATTCAAACTGCTGTTTTAAATTTGCACAAACATTAGCTGCAAAATATTAACATATATTCATTCCTTTGTTTTTAACAATATATGTGGGCATTTGTAACCCTTACAGGGGGGCTTGTCAAACTGGACATTGGGATCCTAAATGGGGTCATGTTGAGATTTTGGAGTCATGAGCTCTAAGGCAGCATGTCCAGTGTGGAGTTCTGACCAGGTTATAACCATTGTCCAGCTGTGCTCCACCTCTTGACTGTACTCACTGAAGGGCTGTCTCAATTCTCAAGCCTCAAAACACAGTCACAGAGGAGAAAGTTTGGGAAGCACCGTCTCAGTGCATTGAAGGAACTTTTTACTGTTCCTGCCTGTTTCATTTATCGGCGTGCTGAAGAAACTTGTGAAATTTCTCTCTCCCTTTTTTCCACTCCCACCTCCGCTTTTTCTTTTTCATTCTGTGACAAAAGATCCCGTACTTTGCCAAATAAATGATGTCACTTCTTGGGAATGCCATCTTGTATCATTGTGATGTTTTATGATTATGGCTACACAGAGTGAATGCCTTCAAGCACACAATTTTTTGAAAGGTTGAGTGTAGGTGGATCATGCCTTAAATAGACCAGCAGCATGTTATAAAGACATGCAACGTGTACAATAGAAAAGAAAGTGATCTATTTGTTTAAAAATTAAGCATTCCTTAGCCTACAATTTGAAAACGTAGTGTGTACGTTTCTAGGCTCTCCATAATGGGCAGAACGTTTAAGTCTTAGAATACACAGAATAAATTCATTTGGTTGAAAGGTAGAAAATTGTAATTGTGATGAGAGGCTTGAGAACTTGGATTACTGGACCAGGAAAGGTTTAGAGAATATAACATTAATGTTTTTAAAATTATGAAAGCTTTTCATGCAGTGAATAGGACAGTATTATTTCTTTAAGGATGTCAATAACCTGTACTTCAATCTAAAATGAACAGAGTCATAGTATCATAGAGCTGTACAGCACAGAAATAGACCCTTCAGTCCAAATCATCCATGCTGACTGGATATCCTAAGTAAATCTAGTCCCATTTGCCTGCATTTGGCCCACATCCCACCAAATCCTTCCTATTCATATGCCCATCCAGATGCCTTTTAAACATTGTAATTGTACCAGCCTCCACCACTTCCTCTGGCAGCTCATTCCAAACACACGCCACTCTCTGCATGAAAAAGTTGCTCCTTAGGTCCCTTTTAAATCATTCTCATCTCACCTTAAGTCTATGCCTTGTGGTTTTGGACTCTCTCAACCTGGGGAAAAGACCTTTTCTATTTACCCTATCCATGCCCCTCATGATTTTATAAACCTCTCTAAGGTCATTACTCAGCCTCTGACACTCTAGGAAAAATAGCCCCAGTCTATTCGGCCTCTCAACCCTTCCTATTCATGTGCCCTTCCAGATGCTTTTTAAATGTTGTAACTGAACCAGCCTCCTCCACTTCTTCTGGCAGCTCATTCCATACACGCACCACCCTCTGTGTGATAAAGTTACATCTTAAGTCACTTTTAAAGTCTTTCCTCTCCCACCTTAAACCTATGCCCTCTAGTTTTGGATTCCCCTACCCTGGGAAAAAAGACTTTGGGAATGTACCCTATCCATGCCCCTCATGATTTTATAGATCTCTGTAAAGTCACCCCTCAGCCTCCAATGCTCCAGGGAAAGTAGCCCCAGCCTATTCAGCCTCTCTCTGTAGCTCCAACCCTGACAATATCCTTGTAAATCTTTTCGGAACTCTTTCAAGATTCGCAACGTCTTTCCCATAGCAGGAGCACCAAAATTTCACTCTGTTTAAGCCGGTTTTGGAAAACCATGTCCTGTAGAGCCACAGCATGACCTCCCAACTCTTATACTCAATGCACTGACGAATAAAAGCAAGTGCATGAAACTGAAAACCACAAATGCACGAGATACGCTTGCTTTTATTCGTCAGTGCATTGAGTATAGGAGTTAAAAGGTCATGTTGTATCCGCACGGGACATTGGTTGGGCCAGTTTGGAATACTGTGTTCAGTTCTGGTCTGCCTGCTATAGGAAAGATGTTGTGAAACTTGAAAGGGTTTAGAAAAGATTTACAAGGAAGTTGCAAGTTGGAGGGTTGGAAAGAAAGCTCCTGAGATTTTACACCCATGTGTTTTGTAACCTCTTTGAATCGATGATGTGTTGGTTGTTTGAACTATTGCAGTGCACCTTGGGGCCTAACATCTCCAACTCTTCAGAATAAAAACCAAGGAGATACTTTTTTAGGGTTGTACTTGAGTAAATTTGGGATAGAAAATGAAGAAGTGATAACAATGATAACCATGTTTTACTGAAACTGAAGCTGTGGTTTATATTTTTTTTAAATTTTAGGATTTTTTTTATTCTAACGCATGGTACAAAAGGTAGATTCTCATAGGATCCAGGGTGGGCCGGCTACATGGATACAAAGCTAGCTTGGTCATAGACAACAGAGTAGCAGGGAAGGGTTAAAATTGTATCAGAGATAAAAGGTACTGCAGATGCTGGAGAATCTGAGATAACAAGGTGTGGGGCTGGATGAACACAGCAGGCCAAGCAGGATCATAGGAGCAGGAAGGCTGACGTTTCGGGCTCTTGGCCCGAAACATCAAGCTTTCCTGCTCCTATGATGCTGCTTGGCCTGCTGTGTTCATCCAGCCCCACACCTTGTTATCTCAGAGTAGCAAGGAAGGCTGCTTTTCGAAATGAAAATCAGTAACTGGTGTGTTCCAGAGGGATCAGTGCTGGGACTTTTGCTTTTTGTGATGTATTTTAATGATCTGGATAAAAATGTAGGTGGTCTGTTAGTAAGTTTGTGGATGACACCAAAATTGGCAGAGTTCCACGTAGTGACAACGATTTTTAAAGGATACAGCAGGATGTAGATAAATTGCTGACTTGGCAAATGGAGTTTAATCTGGACAAGTGCAAGATGATGCACTTTGGAAGATCAAATCCAGGCGTGTATTATACAATGAATGGCAGAAGCCTTAGGAGCACTGACATACAGAGGGATCTGGAGTGCAGGTCCACAGATCCCTGAAAGTAGCAACACAGGTGGATAATGTAGTCCGGAAGGCATGCTTGCTGCCTTTGGCCAGGGCATCGAAATATATATAAGTTGTCAAGTATGGTACAGCTGTACAAAACTTTAGTCAGGCCATATTTGGAATATACTGTTCAGTCCTGGTCACCACACTACCAGAAGGATGTGGATGATTTGGAGAGAGTGCAGAGAAGGTTTACTAGGATGTTGCCTGGTCTGGGATAAAAGGTACTGCAGATGCTGGAGAATCCGAGATAACAAGCATGGGGCTGGATGAACACAGCAGGTCAAGCAGCATCATAGGAGCAGGAAAACTTTCCTGCTCCTATGAT
>JAHRHZ010000017.1:47306919-47339357 GCA_024137785.1 Ginglymostoma cirratum
GGTTTGATATATTCGGATTGTCTTCACTGGAAAGACGGAGGCTGGGGAATGACTTCAAGAGGTCTGCAAAATTATGAGGCGTGGATAATCAGAGGCTTTTTCACAAGGTGGAAAGGTCAACTATATGAGAGCACAGGTTCAAGATCAGAGGGGGAATGTTTAGGGGAGAAATGGGGAGAAAATATTTCACAAGAGGGTGGTGGGTACTTGGAACATACTGCCAGAGGAAGTGTTGGAAGCAGGCATGTTAGCAACATTTAAGGTGTTTCCTGATAGACACATGAACTGGAGACAAACAAATAGAAACCACACATGGGCAATTAGCAGTGAGTCTAAATAAGGACTAGGAAATGGCTCAGACTTGATGGGCCGCAGGGCCTGTTCTTGTGTGTTGTATTGTATAATCATTGAAGTACATTAATTTGTCAGATTTAATAAAAGAAAAGATCATATGCCTTTGGTTCTTTCATTAATTCTATGGATTTTTTTCCCCCTGCAGTTTGGGATTTCAGAGTTTCACAAGTAGCCCCTCATAACTGTTCTGCCTTTTGATTAGATCATGGCTGATTTGCACCTCAAATCCATTTACCCATTTTTGCCACTATTCTTGGGAAAGATTTCACTCCTAATTCTCATTAATATTGTGGTTTCTAGTTCTGTATTCCCCACCAGAAAAAATAATTGTGTCTATGCTATTGACATCCTTGATAATTTTAAGATTTTGAGTTAGATACAACTTGTGTCCTGTAACAGCTGATTAAGTTTTTTTTAATGGAATAATGTGTCTGTAGTTCCTGTTGGGAAATGAAGCCCACTTCTGTCTCCTTTCCTTTGTAATACTGTATTCACTGAGCTGTATACCAAATTGAACATCACCTCAACAATTTTCTGAACTTGTCTCAAAATAGCAGATGTCATCATGTGGACTAGTGGCCCAAAGTAAATGATGCATTCATTTACAATTGAATTCTAAAAAGCACAAAATGGGAGCATGTTTAAAAACTACAACATGGCTTTCAAATACAATGAGAAAATCTGTCAGAGGCCTGCTAACTAACTGTCCTTCATGAGAGCCAGGTTGTTTATAAAATCTGACGGGATGATTCTGCAGTCTGGAGATCTAGCGTAGCAAATTCTATTTGTTTAGTCTTCAAAAGCTTTCTGTCTCTGAAAATCCTACTCTTGAGCAGGATTTCAACAGCTGTCTGTTCAGATCAAGCTCCATTTTGCAGAAACCCTCCTACCCTGCTTGCTTTGCTCTTTTGTTTTAACTCATTTTACTCATTTTTGTTGACTCATTTTGATGGAGATTGTCAACCAAACTTAACAATGCTTCATATATACTGGAGTGCACAAATAAATCCAGTTGTTCACCTGCTTCGTTGCATGATCCCACACTTTAATACATGGTCTCTTTAAACTTGCACCAGTTATGTAAAACCATATTCATGATGTGTACTTTCATATCGAAGGAACAATGTCAAAGGATTGCTGACATTGTCAAAAATCAAAGGAACTGCCCTCTGGACAATAAATGCTGGCCTAGCCAGTGCCCACATCCTGTGAATGAATATGCCAGAAATTGGGTTGAGGATTTCACAAGACTGGTTCTGTCTGCACCATCAGATGGCTTTGAAACACTGGTAGATCCATGAGAGTTGAATATATATGAAAAGCAGAATACGATGGATATTGGAAATCTGAAATAAAAACAAACAACATTGGAAATACCCACCAGATCAAGCAGAACTTGTGGAGGCAAAGGACTTGTGGGGTGGCATGGTGGCACAGTGGTTACGGACCCGGGTTCGATTCCAGCCTCAGGGGACTGTGTGGCATTTGCACGTTCTCCCCGTGTCTGCGTGGATTTCCTCCGGATGCTCCAGTTTCTTCCCAAAGATGTGCGGGTTTGTTGGATTGACCATGCTAAATTGCCCATAGTGTCCAGGGATATGCAGGCTAGGTGGGTTAGCCATGGAAGATGCAGAGTAGGGATGTGGGTGGGATGCACTTCAGAGGGTTGGTTTGGACACGATGGGCAGAATGGCCTGCTTTCAAATTGTGGGGATTCTATGATTTTAAGGGACAGAGAGAAAACAGCGTTCATCTTTCAAATCAATAGAGTTAGAAAAATTTAGAGATGCATTTTGTGTGAATGGGACAAAATGACAACAGGAAGTTCTGTAATAGGATAAAAGAGAGGAGAGGTTTATCAGCGTAGATTTAGTCTGATGGTCAAAGGAAATGGTGATGGGGCAGGAATCAAAATACAAGGTACACTTAAAACATACACCATCTGGCTTCCCTGAGTTCTGAAGAAAGGTCCTAATCAGAAGAATTAATGTTGTCCTCTCTCTGCACAGGTGCGGCCTGATTCACTGAGTATTTCCAGCATTTTCAGTTTTATAACTCATGGCTTTCAAAGATTTTCACAAAATCTTCCAGTTTCACTCAATATTTCGATATAGTTTTCAATCATAATGTTATGTAAGTATATGATGTATTAATGCAAGTATTTCTGAAAGGTACTTTCTTTCTTAGACCAATTGTGAGCAAATGATGCACAGTGATCCATGTAGAATGCTTCTGCAAGATTATAATTGGTGATAATGCACTGAATTTTCAGAGTTTATCTTAAAAAATAGTGTGCAGGGTCTGGATAGATAAATCTTGGCACTGAATCCAAGAGGTCCACTTTCACTAGTAAAGAGAAGACCTCTGTGACAAACCTAATGTTCCAGTAGAAAAGCTATTACCATGACTTGTGCTGAGGAATAGGGAAAAAAGGTGTTGAAAGCATCATGAGGAAAGGGAAATGAGAGTACAAATAGTGCGAATTGTGACTAATAGCACAGTAAGATGGTTGAATGCTACTATCACTGGACTAAAATCCAGAGTCCTATATAATGTTCTGGGGACCAGGGATTGAATCATTCCATGACAGATAGGGTCTGTTTCCATGCTGTCTGACTCTTCAGTCCAGCCAGTCCACGCCAACCATAATGCCAAACTGAACTCGTCCCACCCATCTGTGTTTGACTATATCCTTCCAAACATTTCTTATTCAGGCAATTACCCAAATGTCTTGTAAAAGTTGTAACTGTACCTGCATCTATCACTTCCTCTGGAAGTTCATTCTTCACAAGATCGCCCTCTGTGTTCCAAAATAGAGGTTGCCCCTCATGTCTTCTTTAAATCTTTCTCCTCTCACTTTAAAAATATGCCCCCTAGTCTTGAAATCTCATAACCTAGGAAAAAGACACCGGCCTTTCATCTTATCTGAGCCTGTCATGATTTCATAAACTTTTTCTAAGGTCACCTCTCAACCTCCTCCATTCCAACGAAAAACGTCCCAGCCTATCCAGCCTCTCCCTGTAAATCAAACCCTTCATTCCCGGCAAAGTCCTGATAAATCTCGTCCCAACCCTCTCCATCTTAATGCCCATCCTATAGCAGGGCGACTAGACCTGGACGCAGTGCTCCAGAAGAGGCCTTACCAATGTCCTGTAAAACTTCAATATAATGTCTTGACTCCTATACTCAAAGGTGTGAAAGCTGAATGCAAGCACGCTAAACACCTTCTTTAAACCGGCCCGTCTATATGTGATGCAAACTTCAAATAATTATGTAAAGGTGAATTGAATCGGAGTTCAATGAAAAATCTGGAATTAAGAGTCTAATGATGACCATGAAATCATTGACAGCTGCTAGAAAAATCCATCTGGCTCACTAATTCCTTTGCAGAAGGAAATTGCCTTTCATACCTGGTCTGGCCTTTGTGATTCCAGACTTACAACTGTGTGGTTGACTCCTAACTGTCCCGGAGTAATTAGGGATGGGCAATAAATGTTGGTCTTGCCACTGACACCCACAGCCTGTGAGTCAATAAAAAAAAAGATAGCACAAGGATGTGCTTACGACATATGGACTGCAGCGGTTCAAGAAGGCAGCACATCAGCACCTTCTCGAGCAAATAGCGACAGGCAATAAATGCTGGCCCGGTCAGCAATGCCCACGTCCCATTAGTGAATAGAGAAAAGACGAGTACGGAAATGTGACAAGACGACAAACTACCTGTTCAAGGGGGATGTGTGTCCCAGGAGTTCCAGACATGAAACCTGATCTTGAGAAAACAGTGAAGATTCTCTGTTTCACAACTGAACAATTATTTTACAAGGCCTGTTTTTCATAGACTTCCTTCTTGCATGAAATACTACACCTTTAGCAATATCCTTCTGGTACTGACTGTAATCCTCATGGAGAGTACCATCTCAAACAGTTTAATCTCTCTCATTTTGAAGCTGACTTGATGCAAAAAACAGAAATTTCTGGAGAAGCTCAGCAGGTCTGGTAGCATCTGTAAAGAGACAAACAGAATTAACATTTTGAGTCCAATGACCCTTTTTCAGAGCAGTCAGGGGCCTCAACATTAACTCCGCTTTCTCTCCACAGATGCCAGATCTGTTGAGTTTTTCCAGCAGTTTCTGTTATTGTTTCAGATCTTCGGTGTCGACTGTTCCTTGTTTTATTTTAGTGGCTGGCCTGATGTTTGTTGACTGCATGTGCTATTTTGTTTTTGTGAATTCATTACAGGTCTCCTCCTTTTAGTAGTTTTCTGATCTGTTAAATATTTTATTTCAGAAAATCTTTTAGTGCTTACAGTAGCAACCAAAGAAACAGATGGCTTCAAACGCTTCATGCAGACAGCTAAGCACCTCAACTATACAGTCAAGGTAAGCACTTTCAATATAGCTCATAAAGAATGCTTCAAGATCTAAAGTTTCAAAGTAATTTGTTGACGTATTCATGGTGCCTTTATAAGCCTCACTTTCTCACATAGTCTTCCTACTCTCATCGCAACCATCATCGATAAAAGCATGACTGATCACTTTCTTGCCTACCGTCTTCATTAGAGGAGTTAAATCATCTCTGCCTAGGCTGTTACTGCAGAGATAATAAGGTGTGGAGCTGGAGGAGCACAGCGGCCAGGCAGCATCAGAGGAGCAGGAAAGCTCATATGTCAACTTTCCTGCTCCTCTGATGCTGCTTGGCCTTGTTATCTCTGACTCCATCAGCGGCAGTTCTTACTATCTCTGTTACTGCAGAGGCCCTTTAAGCAATGACCTGGGCTTAAGCTTTTTCATCCATTTCATCAGTTACCATCACAAGGTCACAAGTGGGAGTGTTTGCTGATTTGGTCAATGAAAGTTCAGTCCCATTTACAACTCCTCAGGTACTGAGGGAGGCTGTGTGTGCAAAAAGGCAGGGCCTAGGCAATGTTGGAGCATGGACTGGAAATGGGGAAAGTATGTTCTCGCCACACAAGTGCTTGATCATCACCATAAGAAAAGTCTCGCTTCACTTCTCTCATGTTTAATAAATACACTTTATGAGTGAGGGGTGGAGGACGGTGCAATAACGACAGAGTCACACAATACAATAGAAACCCTTCGGCCCATTGAATCTGCACCAATTAAAAAATCTACTGGTAAATCTACACCAATTGAACCGTAGCCTTGAATGTTATAACACTTCAAGTGCTCATCCAAGTACTTTTTAAACATGAGATTGCCCCCCTCAACTACCCTCCCAGGCAGTGCATTCCATGCCCTCACCACCCTTTGGATTGAAAAAAACCTCAAACCCCTCTAAACCTCCTGCCATTCACCTTAAAATGATTCCCCCTTGTTATTGACCCTTCAGTTAAGGCACACAGCTGCATTCTATCCACCCTGTCCGTTCCCCTCATCATCTATGTACACCTCCATGAGATTCTTTCCTCAGCCTACTCTGCTCCCAAGAAAACAGCCTGAGTTTATCCAGCCTCTCTTCATTGCTAAACTGCTCAATCCCATGCAACATTCCAGTGAATCTCCTCTGCAGCCCCTCCAGTGCAGTCACATCCTTCCTATTGTGTGGAGACTGGAACTGCACAGTGTTCCAGCTGTGGCCTCACCAAAGTTCAGTACAGCTTCAACAAGACCTCCCTGCTGTTATAATCTATGCCATGACTGATAAAGACAAGTGTCCACCTGGAAGTTAAATATTGCAGGGTTAAGGTCCAGCTAGAACCCTCACGAGTGTATCGACAAACCTAGCTCAATTCAACCTTTCAAGATTAGTTACCTCACACTTGTGTTGCAAAGGTTTAGTTAGTAATGCTACTCAAGAAATATTTCTGTTAAGAGACAAATTAAAACCTGCATATCAGCCACAGGGCAAACACAGCGTGGTTTCCAGAAATCAGCAATTTTCCATTTGAGTATTGAATGTCGAATCATGGGAAAACTTTACATCTGAGTCCATACCAATCTAATATTTACAGGAAAGATGTGGAAGCGTTAGAAAAGGTGCAGAGGAGATTTACCAGGATGTTACCTGGAATGGCGAGAAGGTCTTACGAGGAAAGGTTGAGAGAGCTAGGGCTTTTCTCTTTAGAACGACGAAGGATGAGAGGTGACTTGATAGAGGTGTACAAAATGGTCAGAGGTATAGATAGAGTAGGCAGCCAGAGACTTTTTCCTAGGGTGAAGGTAGCTATTACGAAGAACCATAGTTTTAAAGTGAGTGGAGGTAGATATAGGGGAGGCGTCAGAGGTAGGTTCCTTACTCAGTCGTCGGTACGTGAATGCATTGCCGGAGAGGGTAGTGGAGTCGGCCTCATTAGGGGCATTTAAGCGGCTATTAGATAGGCATATGGATGATAGCATAAGGTAGGGGTGGAGGTTAGATAGACCTTAGGTTTAGGGTAAACGTTCGGCACGACATCGTGGGCCGAAGGGCCTGTACTGTTCTGTGTTCTATGTTCTAATATAGTATCAATATCCATTGATTCCTCCTTCACAAACTCTGGTGCTGGCATAATGAGGGAAGCAGGTGGCTGAGGTTTCTGCAGTGAAATACTTCTGTCCTGCTCTGACATTCTTTGAGGAGTGCTTTGGGATGGTGAGCCTAGTAGTCGGGGAAGAAATTGCTGATATTGTGAATGTGGAGGCACTCAGCATAAAGACCATGTGCAGCTCTTTAACCCGAAACAAGAAGAGTGCTGGAGAAACTCATTGTAGGGGCAAATTACTGCATATGCTGGAATCTGTATTGAAAACAAAAAATGCTGGAAATCACAGCGGAGAGAGAGCAAGTTCTGAAGTAGTCATCTAGACTTGACACATTAGCTGTCTCCAGGGATGCCATTTGACGCCCTGTGATTTCCAGCTCTACTTGTTTACAGTGCCAGAGAAACTCAACAGGTCTGGCAGCATCTGTAGAGAGAAAACTAGAGCTAACATTTTGAGTCCAGTGACCCTTTGTCAGGACTGAAGTTAGTTAGGAAGTGATGTTGTTAATGATCAGGTTGGGGGGATGAGGGAGAGAGAATTGCGTAGAATAGATGGAGATGGTACCCAAAAATAGGGTAAAAAGCAGATGCAAACAGAGGGGTTGTTGATGATAAGCCAGGAGGAAGGCAAATGCTGAATGGCTGCTAACAGGAAGTGTGTATAATTGAAAATGAGATGATTGTGCTAGGTATAACTCATACAAATTGGACCTGTGGGTGTAGGGGTGGGTTTAATACATTTCAGACCAATGTGACAGCTGGCCAGACTGATTATCTATCTGATGGGTGGAATAGAAACTAAACATCAGAAGTCTGTTGCTTGTGACTTAAAGGGATGACTGGAAACAGAGGTGTTTTTCCTTAATCACGCAACTTTCCTCTCACCTACCCACAGCCACTCTTTACCCCCGCCTCTGATGTCACTAAGGCTTGGGGCAGCTGCTGCCAATGCGTAGTGGAGAAAGACCACAGTCTGAGATCTTTCTACTGAGGTTAAATGGGGGTCTGTTCTGTGATCGGCCCCTCCCGCTGCCTCAAATATATGTACCTATAACTCTTCACAAGTAAGAAATGTCTTGGGTCTATTTGTTGGATAGTCAAACTCCAGTGTTTGTTTGTTCCTTCATAATGCTGCTGTACAGAACCGAATTACTTTAGTGACTATGTATATAAAGATTCTTTTATGAATAAAGTTTATTTTTGAAAAAAAAACATCAGGAGTGTTCCAATAGTAAGAAGCAAGGGTGCTAGAGAAACTGAACAGGTCTGGCAGCGTCTGTGGAGAGAGAAACCATTAACGTTTTGACTCTGCAAAGTTTTGACTCTCTACAACCCTTCTTTGGAAGGAGTGCTAGTCTTTGCATCCTCATGTGGAATGGGTTTTTGTTTTGCTCCTTTGTGCAGGTACTTGGTGCAGAGGAGGAATGGCGAGGGGGAAACATACCTCACTCAATTGGTGGAGGACAGAAAGTGCGACTGTTGAAGGAAGAGATGCAAAATCATGCTGACCGTGATGACCTTGTGGTGTTATTCACTGACAGGTACAGTGTGCTTGAAATGATTGTCCTGGAAAACTGCGCTGCTCAGTGGCGTTTGGGTGGACAATTTGTGGAACCTTGATCTATTGAATCCAGTTATTCATTGCTTTGGTGCATGTAATTAATAGCATGTTTTAATACTATGACTGACAAATGCCTCTGAACTGCTGTGTCTGATGTGGCAGAGTTTGAAGTATGAGTTCTATTTATGCATCATCTGGTCCACGGAGGAAGGAAATTTTCATCCTGTCTTGTCGACTGCTTTCAACATTTTTTTAAATACTCTTTAACCAATTTTTATGTTTAGAAATAACTTACTGTGGCTTTGAGTATCATTGAACAACACACTGAAGGGTCAAAATTCTTGCAAGCCATTTTGTTGCTTTAATTAACATCTTCGTGACTCTTTTTCAGTGCTATTTTTGTAACCATTCTATTTCTTCACTGGGTACTGTTTCCCTACCCTGAATTATCATTTAGCATGGGACTTTTGTGGCACACTTGCAGTGTTCCCACAGACCAGGATTCAAGTCCGAGAGGTGTTCTAGAAGTGTGTCATGGCATCTGTCTGAAAGGTTGATTTAGAAGGTAAAAGCCGAGTTGGATCATCTTCTGAAAATTATTTTGTAAAAATGAATAAACAGTTTTTGGGTGCAGTTGCTGTTGACTGCCATTTGCTTAACCTTTGACTTGTAATGCTTTAGAGAACAAGAATAAGACCTTAAGCCTGGCATCGTGGCTCAGTGGTTGGCACTGCTGCCCCACAGCATTGGGGACCCAGATTCAATTTCAGCCTCAGGCAACAGTCTGTTTGGAGTTTGCACGTTCTCCCCGTGCCTGCGTGGGTTTCCTCTGGGTGCCGTGGTTTCCTCCCACAGTCTAAAGACGTGCAGGTTAGTTGGATTGACCGTGGTAAATGTAGAGTTATAGGGATAGGATGGAAAGGGAATATTCTTTAGAAGGTCAGTGTGATTTTGATCAGCTGAATGGACTCTCTGCACTATAAGGATTCTATGATCCTCTGAATTTATCACAGTAACTACTACTGGAACTGAAAATGCTGGTCTGTTAGGGTAACCACACTGCAAACTCACCGGTCAATATCTGGGGCTAATCCCTGCTTTTGGCACAATGACAGAAAACACTTCCCAAGAAAATAAAAACTATTAAGACAAGAGATATCTTAGAAATTTAAAGGTGTTTGCTGCTTTCAAGTTTTGGTGTCACCTAAATATACTTTAATATAAGTCCCCTGGAGGATTTGTACTTAAAGGAAATACCTTGTGTGGTATAGTGCCCCACAAAAATCAGAAAGGTGCAGGTTTGCTGTCCAATGCTTTGCTTTGTTGCATCTATCAATCTTAGATTTGCGGATGCTAGAGATCTGAAATGAAAGCAGAAATTGCTGGAGAAACTGAACAGGTCTGGCAGCATCTGTGGGAAGAAAGTAGAGTTAGCATTTTGAGTCCGGTGACGACTCTTCAGATTTATTTGATCACAACCAGGTAGAATTAAGAATGTTGCAAGTGGCCGTCGTGGCTTCTGCAAGGAAGGGTAAAAATCAGCCAGGGTTGCAGTTCTGGAGCTATTCCCTGATTCCTCTGCCCCTCCACTCCTTTGCTGGCATCTGGTCAGAAGATATTCAGGTCTGGCTGCATTGCATTCCATGCTGATGTCTCCCACTACCCCATGGTCTGCACATGAAGATAGCTGTTTGAATGAAACAGCAGAGGGCTGGTGGTACCCTGTAAATCTTTTCCACAGCAAGACTGAAAATACTGGATGCATATAATAACAAGAGGATATGTGCTACATTTACGGACGCTCTTCAGACCTAGGATTCTGCACCCCTGGTGTCTTTGTACCTAAGATGGCACCATAAGTGGTGACTTGTAAACTTTTTGGTGTACTCATATGAGTACGTGTGACAATAAACCTAATTCAATTCAATTCAAAAGAACACTTTCTAGAGTTCAGCCTTCCAGCCCTCTAATCCTGTTTGAGACCAATTAAATGGTATTTCAACAAGCAAAGGAGGGTTGGGGGGGAAGGTGGGAAGAGCTCCCTGGCCTTTGAGAGCTTCCTGGGGTCAGGGGCTGGGGGAAACTCCTCCTTTAATTAATGTAGGCCCAGTCTGAAGGAGCTTTAAGCACAACCCTGCCAACAAAAGGGCCTGTTCTTTAAATGACATTATCACTTTTTAAAAAAAAATCACTTGTGATGTGGAATAGGCCAGCGTTTATTGCCCATCTCCTAGAGGATAGTTTAGAGTCAACCACTTCACTGTGGGAGAGGGTCACTTGTGGACCAGACAAAGCAAAGAGCCTTCCTTCCCTAAATGATGTAATTGAACTTGGATGGATTTATCCTGATAGTCATCCATGGTTTCATTGTCAACATTAGATTATAAATTCCAGATTTTTTTAAATGAATTGATATATCACCATCTGCCATAGTGGGATAGAAACCCTAGACTCCCTGACTGTTACCCTGGTTAATATCACTAGGCCCTGACTTCCCACCAACTTATTAAGTTGGTGATCACCTTCGGTGCAAAGAGGTACTTCATTCGTCTCTGCTTTAATTCACCCTATACACTGAACATAGACCCTTTCTGTCTTGATATTTTAACCCTGCCGAAAATGTTGTTCAGGTTTCCTTTAGGAAGCCCTCTTTCCTCAATAAGATACTCTTATCTAACTGTTAATTCCTCATCACTGTTCCATCTGATCTCAGAGATGAGCTTTAAGTTGCTGTACACTGTACTTGCAAAATGAAAGAATATAATGGAAAAAATGTAATTTTAACATTTTGCACTAAACTAATTTTTAAAAACTGTCTGTAATGTAAAAGATGTTTTCCAGTAATTTTCACAGGAGCTGGCCCTATTTTCCTCCATTATTTTTCCACTATTCTTTGCCAGAGTTACAGCAGGAGATCAAGAAATCTCTGCAGGAATTTTGCCCTGTTAATTTTACCCTTAATCAATTCATTCTGCCTTGCGTATTTTGAGCTGAAAGCTAGACAATAAAGGTCTGACAGATCTCTTCACAAAGTAAAATTAATTGGCTTAACAAACAATGTTCAAAGTGCTGCTTGCACTTCAAATATGCTTTTTAAATTCTGAAGAAATTTGACAACTACAATGGACTGTAAACTGAGTGTGCATAAGAGTTCCAGATGTACAAAATGTTCTTGTTAACAGTTCCATTAAATGCAAGCTTGGCTACACTGGTAGTAATCTCAAATTCTTGTTTTTAACTTCAGGATGATCAACAAAATTTGGTTTAATCCCTTCTTACGTGTCAGTATAGTATTCCAAATCTGTCCTAATTATAACATGCCAGAGTATGTAAATCACTGGGTCCGCGGCAGGAAAATAGCTGTAATTTGGCCCTGAGTTGGTCATCAGCCTTATTTGCTCACCACTGCAGAGAAGAGCTGTAACAATGACTTTGGGAAATGTAAATTGTTACTCTGGTGTGATTTTTAGAACATAATAGGTCAGAGCAGATCAAGCTTTATTTTGCTTTTATTCTGCCACAACTGATGTGGTTGTGTTTCATTTGTGGTGGCATTGGTTTTAAGAAGTGACGCAGTATTCCAGTCTCTAGCTCGGAGTTTGTTGTTTCGAATCGCATACAAATATTCATGGCTGAGTCCAACTGTATATGCATGCAGCTCCCAGAAGAGTTAGCCTGACGTTTTGGCTGCTGCTGTCTCCCACCACTGCGTTGTCCAGCTCAGCAAGACGGTGAATAATTTGTCAAATCTGTACTTCTGAGATGAGCAAAGACTGGAATCTGGATTATGTGTCCGAAATGCTCACCAGAGAGAACTTTCATCAAATTTACCAGTGAAACAGTTGAAACTAAAATGCATTCAGCACTGAGATGCTGAGTGAGCAGGCAACAGCCTAGTGATATCACTAGACTGTTAACCAAGTGACCCAGGTAATGCTCTGGAGAGCAAAAACAGAAATTGCTGGAGAAACTCGGCACATCTGGCAGCTTCTGTTGGAGAGAAAGCAGAGTTAACATTTCGGGAGGAGTGATGATTCTTCAGAACTGTTCTGGAGATCCATGGCAGATGGTGGAATTTGAATTGAATAAAACTATGGAGTTAGAATTCTATGAAAATCTGGAATGAAAAGTCTGATAATGACCATAAGGCCATTGTCTGACTGTCATAAAAACCCATCTGGTTCATAATGTCCTTTTTAGGGAAGGAAACTGCCATCCTTACCTGATCTGGTCTACATGTGACTCCAGACCCACAGCAGTGTGGTTGACTCAACTGTTCTCTGGGCAATTAGGGATGATCAATAAATGCTAGCCTAACCAGTGATGCACACATCCCATGAATAAATATACAAAGAAAAATTGTGTATTGAATTTTCCGAGATTCCCTGGCCTAATTCCCTTGGTTACCAGAAAAGTTAAACAACATGGCATTCGACATGACTGTGACATTAAAGCTGCAGATTGCAGACAAAGATTTAGTTCCCTATTGTCCTTTTAAACAAGGTATTTCATCACTTGTGGCTGATCCAGTTAATTCGAATGGAAGTGGCCCAGATTTGATTCCACCCTCTAATCTTTTTCTTTCTTTTATCGACCCTCAACCTTCCCACTTCTGTCCCTGCACTAACCTCCAAGCATCCACTTTTCAGTAAAAGGGAATCATTTTGGTTTAAAATCGATAAAATTTCCACCTGCACCAACGTTTGTGCTGATCCTCATGCACGATATTTGAGAAATATATTATGGTTCATTGTCCTTTTCCGTCCTCTTCCACGGGCTGAATGTTATCTTTCTGCGCTGTATCTGTCCTGTGGCTCCCTGACTAAATGTCATGAGCACACTGAGGAAATGTACCAATAAAGATTGCTGCATTGAGCGTAAGAGGATATAGTTACTGATTCTAATTGTATATTTGTAAATTGTTCCTGCCATATTGTGGCATTTTCCAAAAACATCTTATTCTTACACTTTATCTTGGAGTTTCAAAGGATGCCGGGGAAATGGGAGGTTTATTTTAATGCCTATTACCTACATCCTGGTCTTACCTTAGTTATGTTAGTGCTCTGGCTCAATAGAATCTCCGTTTGTCTTCCTGGAGTTAACGTTTCTAATCAGTGACCTTTCAGCAGGACATTCTAACAAACTGTGACATTAATCTGAAATATTAATCCTGTGCCTCTCCTCTCAGATGCTGTCTGATATCTTGAGTCTTTATAGGACATTCTGTTTTGGTTTTTTCAGATTTCCAGTATTGGCAATATTTGGTTTTTCAGGGAACATGATTGCAAATTTGAATTCCGTATGGAAATAAGATAGTGACTGTGACATTAAAGCTGCAGGTTGCAGACAAAAATTAGCTCCCTAATGTCCTTTTGAGAAAGGTAATTAGTCACCTGTGGCTAAGCCAGGTTGTATATATCACTAGTCCAGTGTCAGTATAACACAGAGTCACTGGACCCAAAATATTGATTTTGCTTTCTCCCCACAGATGCTGCCAGACCTGAGATTCTCCAGCAATTTCTGTTCTTGTTCCAGATTTCCAGCATCCACAGTTCTTCTGTTTTGTTGTTCAATATGGGTGATAAACTGCCTGCTGCTGTTTCCTCACAAACCATTATAAAGATTACCACATGAACTGCAGTATGTTTTTGGGAACTGGCCAGGTACATTATTACACAGAAGCAAAGTAACCCAAATGCTGGAGATCAGAAATATAAACACAGAAAATGCTTGTGAAGTTAGGTTGCCCTGCACCGCAGTTCCATTTCGACATTTTACTACTGCCCACTTCCTGTCACTTTTTCTGAAGCAAGTTACTCAGACAGGAGAAAATGAGCAATTGGTATCGGCATCCCTGAACGCATGTCTGCAGAGAATGCCAAAGAAAATGCTTTTGCTGAATTGTGAAGAATCTAAGGCTGTTTTGGAAGTTTGTAATGCGGCAGGATCCCGGAAAGTTTGCACTTTTGTAAATGGAACTTTGAATAGTTCTGACTCCTTTATGTGACCTTTTGTACATGCATAATCAGTGTGATTTCTGAGGACCAAGGAAGTTAAATGTCCTGATAACCAGTTGAAAGAAATTATCTTCCACCCTGTCTCAACAGCTGTTTCATTTTTGTTTTGCTATTGTTTCCACTGAAGGCCTTGATGTACACCAGAAAAGAATTTATCAATTGCCAGATGATATGTCCATCAGCTGTTTCTCATGATCTTCGCCTGATAAGCCCTAGTTTGATTGGAGTGGGGGGGGAAGGTCGAATTATAGTTGACCTAGAATTCTTTTTATTCATTTCCAGAATAAAGCATGGCTGGTTAGGAACATTCATTGCCCTTGCAAAGGTGCAGGTGAACCATAGCTTGAACTACTGAAGTCCCTGAAGGTGTGTAGATAACCACAATGATGTCAGGAAGGACGGTCCAGGATTCCGATCTGTTGACCGTGAAGGAACAGTGACATTGTTGCTAGTCAGGGTAATGTGCAACTTGGAGGTGAACCTACAGGGAGTAGTGTTCCCTTGTCCTCCTCGGTAGCATGTCAACTTTTTCTTGTATTGGAGCTGTCACAAGGACCTCCTGTTGTTTCACACTACTGCTGTGCAATAGCAACATGAGAGGCATTCACTACTAATAAAATGCTGCTGCCAAGTCAGAAAGGTGCCCTGGCTATCTCTCAAATGAGTGATGTACTGTGTGAGTATCAGTGCTGGTGTGATGCTCTGAATGTATGTTCCATGTCCTGAAGCATGGTGGATTGTATCAAACAGCATATTTCTTTGACCATTCACAACAGCACTGGTCTTACTCAACAACCCTGTACCTGCAAACCTCTGAAGGCTGTGCCCAACATCAGGTGTGATTCTACAATCAGACCGCTTTTACTAAATAATCTAGAGTGTGCTATAAATTACATTGCCGACCAGTTTAAGATTGTCATTCAGGCTCGCAGTGAGGCATACGCAACCATAACCTGGAATGTGCACAGACTGCTGTCCTTTGAAGAGAAAAGAACGTCGAGTAGACTAAAATAAAACAAAGAATTGCAGGTGCTGGAGATCTGAAACACAAACAGAAATTACTGCAGAAACTCAGCAGATCTGTGGAGAAGAAACAGAATTAATATTTTGCACCCAGTACTCCTCCTTCAGAACTGATAGCTAGGAAGAGGTGGGATATGTGCTGAAGACAGGGTATGGGGAGAAAGGGGTGAGTGATAGGTGGGGATGGAGACCAGAGAGAGAGAGAGAGAGAGAGAACGGCAGTTAGGCAGACAAAGGGATGTATGATGGTAAGCCAGGGAGAAAGAAAAGCTAATCAGAGGGATTATAAATAGATGAAAGTGGTTTGGCTGTGCTGAAAGCAGCCAATGTCATGATAGGGCCTGGAGTGTGGGAGTGGGAAAATGACATGGAGGAAGGTGTTCAGGTTCTGAAATTACTGAACTCTATTAACCCTCCCATAAAATATTTGTTGAGACTCTGGAAATCCCTCCCGAAATCTCTCTGCCTCCATTAAGAAAGTGTTTCTACATGTTAATCTGGAAAGTAAATAAATGAATCACCACAATAACCCAAAAGGTGACACATTTCAACAGAACAGTTTTCTTTTTTTAAATAAAAGACGATGGCTTCTCCTGCATCCAGTATTGGATACTCATTTTGCATCATGTATTCAGGTTTGCAGAAAATGGACTGCACTACTCTGCCACATTTACACTGGATCAGAATTAGCATTAGGTTTATTGTCAAGTGGACTCAAGTTACAAAAGAACAGGAGTACAGTGAAAAGTATACAATGTCGCCGACTCATGGTGCCATTTGAGGTACAATGTACCTCGGTACAGAACGTAGAGAAAATAAAGAAGGAAGTTGCACTGCATTACAGATATGCATTGTATAAGTTAGGAAAATAAGAAATAAAGCGAAAAAGTTAGACATTGCAGCCTTTCTATAAGGGTTTCCATGTGGTCTGACTGGGCTCCACCAGTTCCCGACCAGTTAGCATCTTCACCCCAGGTCCACTGGCCACTGTCCCCGCTCCGCTCCAGGCCACTGGCCAACCCTGCTGCATTCTGGGTTGCTAGCCGCCGTCCCTGCTCAGTTGGAAAAAAACACGAGATGAGCAAAAAGGAATTTAAAAAAAAGGGAAAGGATGAGCTCTGGTTGGAACGTCCTACTCCACTACCATCCTATCTGAATGGGAAGAGCCAAGGAAATTTAGTCCCTTGAATGCAGTAAAAACAAGAAGCCTTCATGTATCATCTAATTGACTTCTTTTGTCCCCCCAGACCAGCATCAGTAAAACTTCATCTAGAATCTCTGTACACTGTTACGTGCAATTGAGCATTCACTCATTTTATGGAAGTAATGGATTACTCCATGCCATGTACACACATTCCCAAGACAGTATAGATGCATTAGTGTGTTAGTTCTACCCATTCACGTGGGATTTATTAACAAAAAAAAATTGCATTGAATGATAAGTTGAAATGAATTGCAAGTATAACAGTTGGGGGAAGAAAACTGAAAGAACAGTGGATGCTGAAAATCTGAAATAAAAACAGAAATTGCTGGAAAATCCCAGCAGGTCTGTTTCAAGTCTGATGTCTCTTCTTCAGAACTGATGGCAGGTAGGAAAAGGATGGCTTTTATACAGAAAATAGGTGGAGGGAAGGGGTAAGGGGTAAGGGGTAAATGATAGATGGAGATAGAGACCAAACAGAGAAAAGCAGTTGGACAAAGGAGTGGGTAAAGGTCAGTCTGGGAGAATGAGTCGCTGCTAATGGGATTATTAGGACCTGACAATGGGTTGTTTGTGATAACAGCCCATGTAATGACAAGGCCTGGTGTGTAGGGCTGGGGGATAGCCTAGAGAATGGTGCTCAGGCCCTAGAATTGTTGAATTCAATATTAATTCCAGAAAGCTGCAGGATCACCGAGTGGAAAATGAAGTGTTGTTCCTGCAACACGCGCTGAACTTTGCTGGAGCACTGCAGCAAGCCTGAGAGACACATGTTGGCCAGGGAACAAACCACAACAGTAGCTGGAAATCTGAAACGTAAACAGAAAATGCTGCGAAGACTCAGCAGGCCAGCCAGAGATGATGAGCTGAGATGAGGAGGAATTTCTTCAGCCAGAGGATGATTAATCTGTGGAACTCGCCTCCACAGCCCTCTGTGGCAATAAGTTAGAGATTGCATTAAAGACCAAGATAGATAGGTTCATGATTGGTAAGGTGATCTAGGGAGAAGGCAGGAGAATGGGGTTGAGTAACCTTTCCGCCATGATTGAATGGCAGAGCAGACTTGATGGGCAGAATGGCCGAACTTTACTCTTACATCTTATGCTATGATGTGGAGGTGCCAGTGTTGGACTGAGGTGGACAAAGTCAGAAGTCACACAACACCAGGTTACAGTCCAACAAGCCTATATGAAATCGCAAGCTTTGGGAGCACTGCTCCTTCATCGGGTAAAGGACCTCACCTTACGAAGGAGCAATGGTCCAGGAGTTTTGTGACTCCAAATAAACTTGTTAGACTATAACCTGGTATCATGTGACTTCTGACTTGCACCTTGTCGTCTTTGCAGAGTTAACGTTTTGTTGCCAGACCTGCTGAGTTTCTCCCGCAATTTCTGCTTTTGACCCTGTCATGTTTGTTGTTAATAGGATCCCTCTTGAGCTCTCTACAACAAATGTTGGAAAGGAATGGCCTGTGGTTGAAGGAGCAGACCCTTGCAGAATCTGCTACTTCCACGTATCCTATTTTTAGTCGCTGCTTTGCAGGCCAGGCTTGGGAGCTGATAGGCTGTGTTTTGGACAAACTGGGTTTCACTGAAGCAATTAGTGATTTCTGGTGCATAGAAAGTGCACAGCATAGTTGAACATGCTAGTGAGATTGATTGTTCTTCCTCTTGGGTGCCTGGAGGATGTTTACTCACTGGAATGGTGTGCTCCTGCAGAAGGGAAATCCCCCTTTCTTGTTTCCCACCCCATGTCAATTATATGACTTGGTTACATTTTCCAGTTATTTCTAGCACCGAAAAGTGAGGCTGTCAACATGTGCACCACTACAGAGCTGGGAAGCCTTCTGACCCTGGTATTAGACCCTTCAGTGTGTATACCTCAAGCAACGGACCAACGATTATTTTAAGACCGATGTGATGCTCACAGCTCCGCACTTGTCTCTAAACATTAGATTGTCTCTGGTATCCCAGCAGCCTGGTCAGCTTACAAGAGCCGTGCCACAAGCTGTATCAGTAGGTTTCACCAAGCAACCCCTCACTCCAGGAGCATGCCATGATGACCTGATGAGATATAAGGCCAGGAATACCAACTCGTTACCATTGTGATACTGCACTTCTGCTTACCATAGGAACTGGTCTGTTCCTGTAACTTTGGAAATCCAGACCACCCAGAGTTACACAGTGAGGTGGAAACCTGATGTAGCAAGTAACTGCCCATTTCTTCCTCTTTGCTACACCTGGGAACTGAATTTTTACCAGGTGCCATAACGTGGCCTTATTCCTCCGACTAAAGAAAGACACTAACATTTGCATCATGAGACTTGAAGAGTGACATGGTGTTTAAACACACAGACAGCCCAAAGATCATGAAACAGGGATTTTTTTTATTTCACTAGCATCAGGAAGCAGGAAGGAACATGAAGAGTAAACAAGGAACTATCTACACTCTACATATAGAAAACTACAGGGGTTATGCTGAGCTCAGGAATTCCTTCTGTCTGACTGCTTACTCTTCCCATCCACCCTGGCCCTGCCAAAGATGTGCAATTCCTACCAGCGAGAATCCATTTGACTGCTCCGGCTGTCTGTTACCACCTGCTGGTGGAGGTCCTGGTAAATTGCCCAGCTTCTTTGTTCAGTGCCCTTTATCAATGTTACAACCTTATTGCCAGAGTTGCTGCTATATGTTGACGTAGTTTCCTTCTCTGCAGATACGTTGTGTTTTTACTGTTGAATATCTGATAGTTGGGCAATTTGTTACGGTATTTGTTTTCTTTCTCATCTTTGCCGGGATGACGCTCTTTCCAACTTTTCTGAGTCTTGCTTCGGGCTCCAAACTTGACAAAGAATAAGCTGTGATAACAAGGTGTGGAGCTGGATGAGCACAGCAGGCCGAGCAGCATCATAGGAGCAGGAAAGCTTGACGTTTCGGGCCTACACCCTTCATCAGAAAAGCATTTCCAATAAAGGGTCTAGGCCCGAAACGTCAAGCTTTCCTGCTCCTATGGCGCTGCTTGGCCTGCTGTGCTCATCCAGCTCCACGCCTTGTTATCTCGGATTCTCCAGCATCTGCAGCTCCTATTATCTCTGAAAGAATAAGTTTAGTTTGACTTCTGCTAATACTAGTCATTATTGCAAAAAGGTCTTGTCAAGCTGTCCACAGACAATGCATTGAGGCCTGATCCCTTTGGCCTCAGTGTATTAGTGGAGATCGGAGGTGGCCTCTGCTTAGAGCCTAACCTATGGCCAGTAATGTGGCAACTATATCTTAGTGGAATCATGGATCTAGCTAAAGCATACGGACTGCAGCGGCTCAAGAAGGCAGCTCACCATCACCTTATCAAGGGGCAACTAGGGATGGGCGCTATATTGAATCGAATTCATTTTATTGTCATGTTCACTTGCTGGGTCAAAATCCTGGAATTTTCCCATTAATAGCATCGCAGGGCTACCTACAGCTCGTGGACTGTAGTGTTTTAAAAAGGCAGCTCACCACCACTTTCTCAGGGGCATCTAAGGATGGGTAATAAATGCTGCCCCAACTAGCCCATGTCCCACAAGTGGATAGAAGAAATGCTGCACCTATAGTCCAGATTATGTTAATTAATTATGTTAATGATTGTGTTAATGATGCAAGTTTAACGCAGGAGCATGCAGTAATGGATTCCTGTATTGTCAGCCAGCAAATGTTCAGTAATACTTCAAAAATGTAGGACTTGAAACCTAAATGTAATTTTTTTTTCCAATGACAATGAAAATGTGTAATATATGTAGACATTTTGAGATAGAGAAAGCAGCATCTGTGCATTCACCTTCAAGGATTTGAATAGAATAGTTTTTGAATTAATAATTTAGTTGTCACTAGTATTTAAGTGAATAGAACGTATAATACACTGAAGAGCTTCAACTGTCACCGTGATCCGGTGCCATTTTGAATAGTTTAAGAGCAAAAGTAATTAAAAGATATAAATGAAAGAGAGGCCGAAAGAACTGCGGATGCTGTAAATCAGGACTCAAAAACAGAAGTTGCTGGAAAAGCTCAGCAGGTCTGGCAGTGTCTGTGAAGAGAATCGGAGTTAGCATTTCAGGTCCAATGACCCTTCCTCAGAACTGCTTCCCCAGTTCTGAGAAAGGATCACCGGACCCGAAACTCTGATTTTCTCTTCACAGATGCTGCCAGACCTGAGCTTTTCTAGCAACTTCTCTAAAAGAAAGAGAGTCTATCTTCATTCCTCTGCCTCCGCCAAGAGCCCTGAGCTGGCTTACCAATGACACCTGTGTCACTACCCCTCCTCCTCCACTGCATCGTTGCCCTCTGTGCTGGACCCACCACCATCAGAGTCATTGCTGTTCAGGTGCCATCTCTTTGTCGCTCAGCCCACCCGCACTGATGCTGCCACTGATGCCGTGCCCTGTGCCGAATCTACACCCGCCACGCAACGAGGAATTTCCCGGCTTCACTCCCATCACCGCCTCATTGATAACCACGTGCCTGTGGCTCCACTGCTGCCTCACCAATACCAGAAGCCCTGCTCTGGGCCTACTGCAACCAGCAGTCCCTGGCTGCGCTGCCAGGCCAGGCCGCTGCTGCTGTTTCACCAAGGGTCTCGTTCCCAGCCGCTGCTCTCCGAGATGTCACCTTCTCCAACAGGAAGAAGGACAGAAGGAAAAGAAGACGAAAAGAGTAAGGAAGCAGATGATCTGGAGCACGCAGGCTCAGGAGCCCCAACATGCCTACCTTACCTGTGCCACCATCTTGGAACTCTTCTTTGTTGACTCAAACTACAGCTATTTTCCATCCCCATTCCTACAGCCCTCCCATTGACCTTTGCAGATGACTCCTACTTACTTGAATATGTTGATTCTACGGAAAACCAGTGGTCAGATTCCAAAAAATGAAAAACACCCAGTATGCCACTGCAGCTAATTTTTTTTGCACAAGTGCAAAAAATAGCTGAAGGGATGGAAGCTGAGAGGTATCATTCAGTAGAATTATTTTCAAATTTGTATCAAGGGAGCACGGAGACATAGGAGCCAGAGAATGCTGTACGGCGTACTTCACCATTTACTAAGAATATGGTGCCGCTGGTTGTGGACTCAACAGCACTTTCCTGTCTGCCCACCATCACCTTCGACTTTCTCATCTGTCAAAGCTTTAGTTATCTCTGCCTTGGACAAGTTTAATGACCCAGCTTCCACTGCTTTCTAGGCAAAGCTACCCCACAGACTAATGATCTGAGAGAAAACATTTCTCCCTCTCTCTGTCCAAAAGAGAGACATCTGATTTTTAAACCATGTCCCCTTGTACAAATCTCCCACACAAAAGGAAACATCTTCCCAAGTCCATGCTGTCAAGTACTCTTAGGACCTTGTGCACATCAATAAGGGTCATCTAAGCAATCTTCTAAACTTCTTTTGGGGTAGAGCCAAATGCTTATCCAAACATAAACCCTTCATTCCAGGAATGAGCTGAGTGGGCTTTCTCAGAACTGCTTCTAAAGATGGAGACCAAAACTGTACTCACTACTCCAGACATGATCTCACTGTCTCTGCACACCGACAGTAAAACTTGCCTACTTTAATATTTCATTCCCCTCTCATTCAATCTCAACATTCCACTTGCTGTCATATTATGGTAAAGCTTTTTGTGATACGTATCCTCTTTGTTGTGTAATCTGTCTCTATTTAAATAGTTTGCTACTTTTCTGTTCTTCCTTGCAAAGTAGACACATTCATAGTTTCAAACATTCAATGTTTGTTCACTCACTTTACCTGTCAATATCCCTCTGCCCCCTCCCTTCTGACAGCTTACTTTCCTACCTATCATGTTGGTCATCAGCAAATGTAGCTGCCCTTTCTCCAACTCATTCATGTGGGTTGTTAACGTGTTGAGACTCCAGTGTGGATCCCTATGGCACTCCACTAGATACAGCCACCAACAGTAAAAGACTCACAACCCATACCTTTTGCGTCCTAGAATCCCTACAGTGTGGAAGCAGGCATTCAGCCCATCGAGTTCACACTGACCCTCCAGAGAGCATTCCCCCAGACCCACCCTATCCCTGTAACCCTGCATTTCCCATGGCTAATACAGGTCTGCTGCAGATTCCTGTTCATTAACAAATCCTTTGTCCATGCTGTTATGTTGCCGCTACAGCATGTGCTCTTATCTTGTGTCATAACATTACCGTGGCATCTTATCTAATGCTGTTTGGAAATCCAAGTACACCACATCCCTTTATCTACTTTGCTTGTTACTTTCTGAAAAGATTAAATTAACTAGTTAGTAATGATTTCCTTTTCACAAAGTCGTGTTGACTCTGCCTGATCGTACATGAATTCCAAGGGTTGTGCTCTAAACTTCTTAATAATGGATTTTAGTAATTTCCATCTTACAGATGTTGAGTTAACTGGCCTATAGTTTCCTGTTTTCTATCTTGCTCCTTTCTTGCACAAATGTGTAACATTAGCTATTTTCAAATCCCTTGGCATCCTTTCAGAATCTAAGGGATTTTAGAAGCTTATAACTAACACGTCATCTACCTCTGTACACAATTCTGTTGAGACCCTAAGATGCAGGCTACTGTATCTTGATGACTTGTTAGTTTTCAGGTTGAATACTTCTCCAAGCACCTTTTTACTGTTTGTTCATATACTACTGGTTAACTTTTTCTCATACTTTATTCTTTTTCTTTAAGCTTGACTTTTGCTGGTTCTTAAAATCTGACAAACCTTTTGACATATCATTAACCTTTGCGCAATTGTTGTTTTTATTTTTAATCTTTATGTTCCTAATTCAGCTTAAAATGATTCATACTCCTCAAAGAGATACTCTAATTATCTAGGATGAATGTTTCATAGAAGTACGCGTATACTCAGATCACCTGAGGTCACCTTTGACACTTCTTTTATGTTCCATATTTCATCGAATCCCTATAGTGTGGGAAACAGGACCTTCGGCCCAACAGGTCCACACCGACCCTCACAGCATCGCAGCGCCCTATAACCCAACTAATCTACACATCCCTGAACACTACAGGCAATTTAGCATGGCCAATCCACCTAGCCTGCACATCTTCGGACTGTGGGAGGAAACCAGGGCACCTGGAGGAAACCCACGCAGACACGGGGAGAATGTGCAAACTCCACACAGACAGTTGCCCAAGGGTGGAATCAAACCTGGGTCCCTGGTGCTGTGAGGCAGCAGTGCTAACCACTGTGCACAGTGTTTGTTCCTGTATCCCAGATCATTGTGTTGCTATTCCTAAGGGCCCTATAAACTACTCCCAAAGGTGACCCTTTTAATTTTTCTCCTCCTCATTTCTCTCAAACTGATTCCATGTCTGGTTTTTATGAGCTAAGGTCTTGTCTCTGAATCAAAATCTTAATTAACGCAGCTACCACATCACCTTTTCATTCCACTACTGGGTGAAATGCTGAACACGGTACCTCCATAGAGAAGGAATCCAAAATTACAATGCAATATGGTCCACTTTATAAGATATTACCAAACAGATAGAAATTGTAGGTTTGGAAGAAGCAATTCAGAAATTACAGATTTAGATAGACTGTGTATTCGGATATACGAATGGTAGAGGAATTCATTGTAGACCAGTGTTAGCTATGCATTATAGAAAAGGAGGTGACAAATTCCATGACTTTGAATTTTGAAGCCGAAAAAGGCCCAATGTTGAGCAGCAGTTAACAAGGGCCAATGGAATGTTGAACTGCACAGGTGGAGCCAAGTCAGTCAAGATGGTGATCAAATTGAATGGTGTTCTGGTCAGAATCCATCTTGAATGGATTCAAGAAACAAAAGACAAAGGAAAATCTTTGATTATTGGAATCAGTGAAGAGAGCAATGATGAGGATCATCCCTTGTGTCAAAGACTGAGTTCCAAGGAGAGACAAACATTGTAGTGATTATAACGAGGTCAGCCAGCTGGACCTCCTAGAATATGAGTTCCCTGAATGGGGCTGTTAATCTGGTCCAATCAGGGAGCCCTGGCTGAGAGATAAAAAAGGGAATGTTAAAGATACTGATTCTCTGATAGCTGACTCTGAAGAGGCAGTACTAAAGTCAAGGATTATTCATGCGTAAATAAAGGGTGACTTGGTGATGGGATACCAGCCTCTCTCGAGTTATTTCTAAAGCAATTTAGATTTTTTAAAAAAATAATGGAAGGAGATCATCAGTGAAATGCTTCTCTGGAGGTAAATAAGATGAACGGATGGGAAGAAAAATTCTGAAATATTATATTAAGTCGCATTACATTACAATAAAGAGAATAAAGAAACATAGACTTCAAATAGTGAAAGGTAAGGATGAAGTATTTCTTCATACAGGTGAACGGCATATAGAATACGTTTCAGATAGAAAGGCAGCCCAGGAATGATTCAAGAAATAATTGGGTGTTATATCTAGGATCTTTGAATTGTTTACTCAAATCTTTCAGGATAGATAAATATTGGTCAAATAACCCTCTTTGTCACAATTTTTGTGTGATATCTTTTGATTAAATCACTTAGCCTTAAATGATCACTGTTATAAAACTTGGTTCATCAGTGGTCTTTTTGGAAGAATCTATTGAAAACAACAAATGCTGGAGGTCATTTAGACTCCACATTAGCTTGCTGTCTCTCCATGGATGATGCCTGACCTGCAGTGATCTCCAGCATTTCTTGTTTTCAGTACAGATTCCAGCATCTGTAGTGTTTTGCTCCTCCTTTTTGGAAGAATATCTGCCATCCTTTAACTGGCCCAGCCTACAGGTGACTCCAGACAGACAGTAACGTGGTTCACTTTTAATTGTCCTTTGAAAGGTCTAGCGAGCCACTCTGCTGATGGGCAGTTAGGAATGGGGATAGCACATGGTGCCATTGACTGTCATACTCCAGCCCATGAATGAATTTAAATAAAACTTTAGATAAATCTTACGAGGCCCCCAAGAGCAGGACTTGGAATCTGAGTGCCTATGAAAAATAACTGAAAATGAAACACAATTTTGACAGGCCTTTCACTTCTGGTGAACTCAGTTAATTTATTTTAAAACTAATTACTATGTGGCACCTGAAATGTGCTGCTTTATCGCAGTGGAGAGAGGCGTTGCATTTTTGCTTATTGTTCCTGTGTCTGAAAAGTAAAGCTAGCAGATTCTAATCTCTGCACAGCGCTAGAGCTGCAAGTTGTTGTTCAGGCTTGTCTGTTTAAAAAAAAAACTATGGATGCTGTAAATCGGAGACAAATCGCTGGAAAGGCTCAGTAGGCCTGGCATCATCTGTGAAGAGAAATCAGAGTTAACGTTTCGGGTCCAGTGACCCTTCCTCAGAACTGGTTCTGAGGAAAGGTCACTCAACTCGAAACGTTAACTCTGATTTTTCTCCACAGGTGATACTAGCCCTGCTGAGCTTTTCCAGCAATTCCTGTTATTATCCGTTAACTGCTTGATATTTGATGTTTGGAAGGAATGGGTTATTCACAAAAAAGAAATGTCTTTTTATTTTTCAAGAAACACTGACATTTGGAAGAACCTGGGTAATTGTTGTCATGGAAAATGTCTTCAAACTTATTGCCTTACTGTCCAGTTTATTACTTTCTCATTAAGTTGCATGTGGACCCAGGACAATGGCCTTTCAAGAAGGGGTTTGGTTTGCTCTGTTAGCCGGATAGCTGGTTTGTGATGCAAATTGACACCAACAATTCATGAACCAGCTGAGGCTACAGTGCAGGACCCTGCTTCTCAACCTTTCCCTGTGCCTGAGGCACGGTGACCCTCAGGCTAAACCACCATCAGTTGTCTCTTTCTCTAATGAGAGAGCAGCCCTAAGGTGTTGTAAGACTGTGGCGACTGTAATTTCCCCTTCAAGAGTGATGTCAGGAAGAGGTTATTTACTAGGATTGTGGTGGAAATCCACAATTTTCTTCCCAAAAAATCTGCTGAGATTAGAATTCAGTTGATAGTGACAAAACTAAGATTGATTTTTTTTTTGGCAACTGTCTTAAGTATTACAAATTGTTATAGTTATGTAGGTCTATGATATAGATCAGCCATTATCCAATTGAATTGCAGAATAAGCTTGAGGGGTTGAATGGCCTCCTATTCTTCCTGTGTTCCCAAAGAAATTTTGTGGTTGACCGAACCGAGGCTAGAGGTTACGGTCGGTAATCTTGTTATCTAGTCAGTTTCTACTACTCTTTGCTCTGTTATGTCATTTTATTTATCCTATTTATGGGATGTGGGCGTCGCTGGCTGGCCAGCATTTATTGCCCATCCCTAATTGCCCCTTGAGAAGGTGGTGATGAGCTGCCGTCTTGAACCGCTGCAGTCCACCTGCTGTAGGTTGACCCGCAATGCTATTAGGGAGGGAAGTCCAGGATTTTGACCCAGCGACAGTGAAGGCAGGGTGATATATTTCCAAGTCAGGATGGTGAGTGACTTGGAGGGGAATTTGGAGGTGGTGGCGTTCCCACATGTCTACTGCCCATGTCTTTCTCCAGGTCGGGTGTTTGGAAGGTGCTGTCACAGGATCTTTGGTGAATTTCTATAGTGAGCAACTTGTTGATGATACATACTGCTGCTACTAAACATTGTGGGACAATTAAATCGGGACAACAATGTAAGAAAGAGGCCCTGTTGAACTAACTTCATTTACAAAATAAAAACTGAACAAACTGTGGATACAGTAAATCAGAAACAGAAACAGAAATTGCTCGGAAGCTCAGCAGGTCTGGCAGTGTCTGTGGAGAGAAATCAGAGTTAACATTTCAATTGAGTGACTCCTTCCTCAGAACTGAGGAACTCCAAACAGTTCTGAGAAAGCATCACTCAAGCTGAAACGTTCACTCTGATTTCTCTCCACAGACGCTGCCAGACCTGCTGATCATTTCCAGTAACTTCTGTTTTTGTAACTTTATTTAGACTTCCCCAACAGAGAGTCAGCAGAGACAGCAAAATGTACAGATCTTTCAAAACACTGTAATAGCTTCGTCCCCGTGAGCAACTAGGGAAGAAAAATTAATAACTGACTTTGCTAGTGATACCCACGTTCTAACAAAGATATAAAAACATCCCACTTTATTGCTGAGATAACAAGGTGTAGAGCTGGATGAACACAGCAGGTCAAGCAGCATCAGAGGAGCAGGAAGGCTGATGTTTCGGGTCTAGGTTTATTGCTTACTTGTAGCTTCAGCGAATAAAACATCAGTAGAGTCTGACTTAAATGGCTATTTTATATCCTGCTGTAGAATTGTGAAATAATTCTTTATCCGTTTTGGTTGTTCAACTTGTAAATTTGCAGGGTGTTTGTATGCAGAAGCAAATTAATTCTAATAATGGAACTACTGATGTTACCTCATTCTACGTTTACTTGAAGATGAATCACATTAAAATCCTGTGAGTTTTGCAGGTTGGGAGAGGACGTTGAAGGAATGTATATCTGTCAAATAATCTACCATTTTAGGACGTGCTGCTGTGCTGCAACGTCTTTATTGATTTACAGTAACCACTAATTGGAAAATCAAGATGACTCATTATCTGTAACCAGATTTTATCCAAGTCTGTTGATGTCAACTTTGTGAGAAATGCAGACAACGTACTGTTTGACTGTTGAAGACTGCTCCAGAAAATAGCTTGTATTTAACAAGCAATATGATCCTTTTGGTTTGTGGTGGAAAAAAAAATGGAATTACAAGTTAAACTTATTTAATGTTTGGCAGATGTTACAGTTGGATATGAACATCTGGATGATGAAATGCTGAGGGTCTCTAAAACTGCAGTATTTCAAGCATCTTCTGTTTTCATTTTCAAAAAGAAGCAAAGATCCCATGTGGGACCTACTGTTTCAAAAAAAAACAGAAATTGCTGGAAAAGCTCAGCAGGCCTGGCATTATTTGTGGATAGAAAACAGAGTTAACGTTTTGGGTGGAGTGAACCTTCCTCAGAACTCAATTATTTGAAGTGTCAAATTTTCTCCTTTCAAACCTTCTTTGCTCATGTGTGCACAGGTGCAGAGCAAGAGTAGGCCATTCAGCCCCTTGAGTCTGCTGGGTAAGATCATAATTGATCTGATTGTAACTTCCATGACAATCTCAATCCTGCCTAGCCTGATAACCTGTCAATGGTAATGCTGGTATTGATTGTCCATTATCCTTGAGAAGATGGTGGTGGCCTGTCTGCTCATTGTAAGAAATGACAAAGAAGTGGAAAAGAAGTTGTAACTGTTGTTAACTGAATACCAGTCTCTAATACCATGCTCTAAAAGAACAGTCTTCTTTGGCTGCTGTACAGTTCATCAATCTGTAAGGACTTTTAAAATAGAAAATGCTAAAAATGCACATCAAATTGGCTACTTTTTTAAAAACAGTTTGTATTTCTAGTGCTTATGGTTTTTTTCCTTCCCTTTTAAATGTTTTGATGCAAGCTTTGAAAATCTCATAGAACTGACCTGTGCCACTTTCTTGACAGCTGATGGTGGCTATGTGGCACTGAACCACAGGGAGCAACCCCTGGTTTGTTCATGCATTTTGCACTGAGAATTGTGTTACTTTCGCGTTGCAGCCTGGCAAGTTGTGCAGGCTACAATCCTGTCATGTGCAGCTGGCCTTCGTGTGAATTGGCAGCGCTGTGGAAGAGCTTAACCGCTTCAGTAAAAGCAGATAGTGTCACACCTTGTGAATACACATGCCTTTGTGCCATCAAGACATCACTGCAGAGATGATGCATTTGTTTGATTGTGATCACCGTCTTCAGAAAAAGCCATCCGGTTTCACTGGGCTAGTTAAAATTTGAAGTACAGTTTGGATCAATAGGATCAGTGTTGAGGAGACTTTAATTTAGAGTAAAAAGTATTTTTACACAGCCAGGTAGCATGTTGGTTGTTTTATCATGTGAACGAATTCAGTCATAACAAAAACACAGAAATTGCTAGTGAAACTCAGCTAGTCTGGCAGCTTCTGTGGAGAGAGAAAACAATGTTTTGAGTCCAGTGACACTGCTTCAGAAATGATAGCAGCGAAGAAAAGGTTGTATTTCTGCCGAGGTTGGAGGGAGGTGGGGAAGTGTGAGCAGGTAAGTGGAGACAGCCCAGTGAGTGAAGAAAGGGAGGAGTAGACAAAGGTGTTGTTGATCATAACAAGAGAAGCTAGCTAGATAATGGGGGCTATGAGTGAGTGAAATGGATTTGCTGTGCTGTGAGCAACACATGGCAGACAGGACTTGGGATGTGGGGGTGGTTAACGGACACGGAAGAAAGTGTTTTAAATAGCTCCACAAAGGCTGGCATCCCATCCCCAAGTCACCTTTTATTTACACTTGCATTGTACATGACACTGACTCATCTAGCTCAGAGCTGGCTCAGAGAGCAATCAGAACCCCTGACACTCCTGTTTATATCTGTCAGCCAGGGCTCCCTGATTGGGGCTGTTAATCTGGTTCTGTCAGAGAACTCATACTCTGAGGTTCACCTGGCTGACCTTTTTATAATCACTACAGTGTTCATTCTCTAAAATTATTGAACTCAGTATTGAGGCCTGAAGGCTTTAAGGTCCCCAAGCAGGAGATGAGACGTTCTTTCAGCTTGTGTTGAGCTTTGCTGGAGCACAGAAGCAGACCTGAGGCAGAAATGAGACAGTCATTTAGTTATATTGGGTTGACACTTACCTGCCCAATGAATAACCCAGCAATCTATGATTTTGGCAAAAAGGCATCCTCTAGCACCCTCTTCTCAAAGATGATGGACAATATATATTAGCCTTTCCTGTAGGACAATTATTGTTCCCTTGAAAATTTGCTGTTCTAGCATCAGTCCTGATGGATAAAAGATGAAAAGCTTCAACAACATATCTCGTTTTCAACGATAAACTTGGGGAGGATCAAAACCGTTGTCATCAGATCTTGGATTGTTTAATCGTTGTCATCAATAGGCCTGTGTACTATTCATCTCTACGTCAGGTCTTCATCTATTCCTTTTCCTCTTTCTTTCCCCAATAAATGAAACATTGCCCTTTATGACAAGACTATAGTTCTAATTGGGTCGGTTCTGATGCACAGAGCACATTTCCTTTCCTCTGTGTCTTTAACAGGTGTGTGTTGGTATTAATGAATAAGACCACTTCAGTGAAGAATGAAACATTGTCAGAGAAATGTGAATTGGTAAGATAACAATGTGGGTGTAGTTGGCAAAGGAACGTCGAAGGATGGATCTGCAAATGATACGTACAATGTTGACTGCCTTGTTGATTGATTTTATTGTCATGTGTACTGAAATACAGTGAAAAGCTTTGTTTACGAGCAGTACAGGCAGGTCACTTCAAGCAAAGGATGTACAGTTCAAAAAGGCTTTAAAGGCATACAGGTTACATTGCAGGTCACATTATTTGAGGCTAGAGTCCATTTAGGCAGAGTGCATTAATTGATCTGGAATTTTGTTTTAGTGCTCAACGTTTCCTTTTTACATTAAACCTATTGGAGTGATCTTTTCTTTGGCAGTTCATAGAATTTTGTGATGCGCCAGCTTTCTATCTCCCTGTATAAGTGTCAGTTAGACACCCCAGATGTGCTGAAAATTATTTTTACTCCTAATTTCATGTATCTGTATTTAAACTTGGCAGTTAATTTTCTTCCTTGTAAATGAAACAAATACGAAGACGAACATTTGAGATTTTCCATCTTTTTTTTTCATTTGAGGATATGATACTAAATGGAGGTAAGTGGCCGTTGTTAAGATGCGATTATTTGGAAATATATAATGTTAATAAGAATTTGGTGTTTTTTTTTCCCAGTTATGATGTCCTCTTTGCTGGTGGGCCTGAGGAGCTACTGAGCAAGTTCCAACAGTTCAATCACAAAGTGGTATTTGCTGCTGAAGGGCTCATCTGGCCAGATAACAGACTTGCAGAAAAGTATCCTAAGGTTCGCAGTGGTAAAAGATTTCTTAATTCAGGAGGTAAGATTTTCTCGAATGTGAGAGAAATATTATGCCATTTCAGACTTTGGAAAGACTGAACTGTTCAATCTGAACACAATTGTGAGGGGCACGGATGGGGTGAATAGCCAAAGTCTTTTCCCCAGGGTAGAGGAGTCCAAAACTAGAGGGCATGGGTTTAAGGGTGAGAGGAGAAAGATTTAAAAGGGGCCATTTTTTCATACAGCGGATAATGTGTGTATGGAGTGAGCTGCCAGAGGAAGTGTTGAAGGCTGGTACAATTACAGCATTTAAAAGGCATCTGGATGGGCACATGAATAGGAAGGGATTAGAGGGATACGGGCCAAATGTTGGCAAATGGGACTAGATTTATTTAGGATATCTGGTCGGCGTGGGCAAGTTGGACCAAAGGCTCTGTTTCTGTGCTGTACAGCTCTAAGATTCTATGACACGACAGTGGTTAACTTTAAGGAGTTGGGGCACGCCATTGGAGGGTGGTGATTGTTTTCACAAGAAAATATAATGTTGTATTCTGAACACATACTGGAAGAAGATTGGTTTTTAACCTCAGGAGCTGGAGAGTGAGTGTGATAGACCGCCTCTTCATATTTGTTTAATTTACAAGAAAGAAAATTAACTTCCAAGTTGAAGTACAGACACATGAACTTGGGAATAAAAATAATTCTCAGCACATCTGGGGTGTCTAACTGACTCTTATTCAGGGACGTAGAATTTTGTGATGTTCCTGCTTTCTATGGGCTGGCAAGTCCAGTTTTCATCAAGGTCTGGAGCTGGATGAACACAGCAGGCCAAGCAGCATCAGAGGAGCAGGAAGGCTGACGTTTCGGGCCTAGACCCTTCTTCAGAAGAAGGGTCT